>AYEL01090312.1:0-51043 GCA_000484575.1 Olivierus martensii | reverse complement strand
TGACCCGCGTGTCGTAAGAGGCGACTAAAGGGTCCCCAATCTTAAGGTGTGAGCTACCGTGCCGAGAAGATGAATGGCGAAGGGAAAGAAGTCTTGAACGGTGCCTGTCCAGAGCTCGGTCGACTCTTGGCAGATGGGGGAAACTTCCGGGACCTTGTGTGGGTACAGGTGGGCCATGCCCACATCAACATTTTTCACCTGCCAGTCCAAAACCTCTTATGGATGAAAACTTAAATAAAACCCTAATTAAAAAGTCAAAAAAGTCATCGGGCCCTCTATCAAAGAGAGCCCGCACTGATGCCAAAGTTGCGGGTATTAGTATTACACCATCTGGTGATAAACCCAACACTTGTTTTATAATCGCTCATTCTGAGACCGATGTGCTGCTGGGGAAACTGTCCCCATTTTTTATAGAAAAAGCCGTTCATGGCATTTCTGCCGATGTTCAGCATATTAAGAAGCTCCGATCAGGAGACCTCTTATTAGAAGTTCACCACAACAAGGCTGGTGTCTTCTTACAATCTAAAACTCTAGCAGATAAACCAGTGTCCTTTTACCTGCACAAAGCCCTCAATACATCAAGAGGGGTAATTAGCGAGCCAGATCTTATGGACGTTACCGACGAGGAATTAATACAGGGATTTGCCTCTGCTGGTGTAACATCTGTCCGTCGCGACGACAAGCAAATCTTGTTTATTTTGTCCGGATTTAGCTGGCGCACCCTGTATATATATATATATATATATATATCTGTGTCTGTTGCAGTCATATATATTAGACTGTAATATGTTTACTTGTAAAAATCACTTCCTTATTGTTCTAATTCAGCAGAAGATTAGCTTCAGGTGAAGTGTAAAAAGCATTTTAGTTGTGTTTTTTTTAATAGAGAACAAATACTGCATAACTTCAAAATTATTTCATATTTACAAAATATTGTTTAATATTTTTTTATTAAATATTATGCAATATTTCTTTAGTGTGATAATGTATAAAATAAAAACTTCATCGTAATTTGTTGCATTATGCATGCATTTTATTTAAATATACATTTATAAGATAACACAGATTTTTTCTTGAAATATATTTTTATCATAAATCATTTAAAAATCAAAGCCATAGTTAAAGTAAAAAACCAGGTAACTAAAACACCATTATTTAGATTAACTATTGACGATGTTTTAATAGTTAAAGAAAATATGCAAGTTCCACCCCCAGTTAAAGACCTAATTCTAAAAGGACCTATATGGGCCCTAGAAAACGTATTACAACCTACTGATTTGGCACCACAAAATAAATAAAGTAAAAAAATAAAAACAAAACAGTTTTGTCAAATCTAACAGTAAAGCAACCACAGACTGATTACTGGCATTGTAAATATGTTTTTTGAACACACAAGGAAATATCAATAATTACTATTTTCCAACTAGAGGATTTATCAAATTTTGTTATATAAATTGAAAATTTGTATAAGAAAAATAAATGCTTTGTGTAGGAGTTTTGAAAAAGTTAAAAAAAAATGCCAAAGAAAATAGAATTGCTAATATTAACCAGCAGAATGCCAACATCACACATACTAGTCAAAGTCAGGAATCTTATGTAGCTATATCATTTTCCCTAAATAACTCAAAAGCTATCATCAAAGAAGAAGGCATCATTAAAACAGAATATTTAAACAGAATCCTATTGCTTTTGCTACACCATTAAGAATGAAAAAGACAAATATGAAGGGCATAGAATAAGTATATATATATAAATTCTGTTGTTCAACCACAATCTAGGAATCTGACAGTATTATATAGGCATCACTAGAGGATATTTATATGAAAGACTTTGAACACAAAAATAATATTGGGTTGTCAGAAAAGTCATGTCACATTTTTTTTATACTTTAAAAAGTGTATTTATTTATATAAAGAATAAAGATCAATCAATGATATATTGTCCATTTTGCTTGATAACCTTTTGCCATCTTTCAGGGGGTAGAATCCTTAGGATGTGATTGAAGACTAAAATCCACCGCTATGCGGGAGACGTCCCAAGGTGCAATGTAGAGGCGTTCAGATTTGCAAATGGCTGATACATCAATACTGACGTCATTACTCAATGAGGTCAGTATTGATGTATCAGCCATTTGCAAATCTGAACACCTCTACATTGCACCTTGGGACGTCTCCCACATAGCGGTGGATTTTAGCCTTCAATCACATTCTAAGAATTCCACTCCTGACTGTGTTTTCCAATATCTCTTTGCAGATATCCACCAACTGAATGCAGACTTTGTTTCTATCTCCACGGATGGTTCCAAATCCGATGGCCATGTGGGATCCGCTTTTGTCTGTGATGACGATGTCTGGTCTGAGCAGTTATCCCCACTGCCGTCTGTGTTTACTGCAGAGATTTATGCTGTCCATCTAGCATTGAAACATATCAGAACAAAAGGCCACTGTCTCGGTGTGATCTATTTCAACTCATTGAGTACATTGCAAGCACTTATCTCATTGAAGCCCTCCCCACATCCACTCATTTCAACTGTTTGCAAACTTCTATGTCTGTCATCTCATATGTTATCAAATTTTGCTGGGTTCCGGGACATGTTGGAATTAGAGGGAATGAACTGGCTGACGTTGCTGCAAAGTCGGCCACTCCGAACAACTCCCATCCCTTGTCAGTCCCTGATATGGATTTAAAGCCTGTTATTAAGCAGAAGCTGTTGCTCTTATGGCAGAATATGTGGGATGAGCAAACTAATAATAAACTTCATGAGATTAAACCACTGAGCAAGCAATGGGATTACAGCCATTGCAGGAACAGGAGAGAGGAAGTTGTCTTGGGAAGACTACGTATTGGGCACAGCCGGCTCACCCATAGATATCTTCTAATTGGTGAAGATCGGTCTGAATGTGATTGTTGTGATTGTGCCCTTACGATCAAACACATTTTAGTGGAATGTTCGTTCTTTACACAGAACTTTGCCTTCATTTTAAATATTCTAATTTAAATCTAACAACCCTTATTGGTAATGTTTTTAATTGTCTCACCTTTTTGCTTTTTTGAGGGATATTTTTGTTATCTGTTATATTTAATTCCAACTTTTAATTTTACTTTTTATCTAAAGGGTCCCCAATCTTAAGGTGTGAGCTACCGTGCCGAGAAGATGAATGGCGAAGGGAAAGAAGTCTTGAACGGTGCCTGTCCAGAGCTCAGTTGACTCTAGGCGCATGGGAGAAACTTCTGGGACCTTGTGTGGGTACAGGTGGGCCATGCCCACATCAACATTTTTCACCTGCCAGTCCAAAACCTCTTATGGATGAAAACTTAAATAAAACCTTAATCAAAAACCCAAAAAAGTTATCGGGCCCTCTATCTAAGAGAGCCCGCACCGATGCCAAAGTAGCGGGTATTAGCAATACACCATCTGGTGATAAACCCAACACTTGTTTTATAATCGCTCATTCTGAGTCCGATGTGCCACTGGGGAAACTGTCCCCATTTTTTATTGAAAAAGCCGTTCATGGCATTTCTGCCGATGTCCAGCATATTAAGAAGCTCCGATCAGGAGACCTCTTATTAGAAGTTCGCCACAACAAGGCTGGTGTCTTCTTACAATGTAAAACTTTAGCAGATAAACCAGTGTCCTTTTACCTGCACAAAACCCTCAATACATCAAGAGGGGTAATCAGCGAGTCAGATCTGATGGACGTTACCGACGAGGAATTATTACAGGGATTTGCCTCTGCTGGTGTAATATCTGTCCGTCGCATTACCATCCGTCGCGACGGCAAGGAAATCCCTACAAGAAATATTATTTTGACCTTCAATACTCCTCAGCTGCCAGACTCCATCAACGCAGGTTATTTACATTGTAAAGTCAGAGCGTACGTTCCTAATCCGTTACGATGCTTCAACTGTCAGCGATACGGTCATGGAGCAAAAACTTGCCGTGGTAAAGCCACCTGTCCTAAATGTGGAAAGGACAACCACGGTGATGAAAATTGCGCTGGTGGACTATGTTGCATCAATTGTGGTGGAAATCATCCGGCATATTCTCGATCCTGCCCCACTTGGAAGGTCGAGAAAGACATTCAATCAATCAGAGTTATTCAGAACATCTCTTATGCCGAGGCTCGCAAGCAAGTCGCCCCATTTCATTTGGCAAAGACGTTTGCAGCTGCAGTGAAGACTAAAAACACCAATTCCATCGGTGTTCAAACTGAGATCTCCTGCCCACCTACTGAATCATTTGCAGAATGGATGAGAAAGATCTGCACTCTTTGTCAGACACCAAAAACATCATCATCTACAACCACCGTTATTTCAGTAGCAACTACTCCCAAACAATCCACATCAAAAAACAATACTTCCAAGCAACAACGGAAGAAACGCCTTGAACTCAAAAAGCCAATATCAAGAGACACTAGCCAGGAACAAACAGAGGTATCTGCTGATAGCTCCGAAGAGATGGAAGTGGGGAATGTTACCTCACAACCAAATGAAAAATTATCAAAGAATAAAAAAGGGAAAACTCCGATTCTCTCTCCCAATTAACTCCTTTAATGTTCCACTTCATAATTCAATGGAATTGTTGTGGTCTCCACCACAATCTTGCTGACATCAGGCTATAATATCCTCCTTCAGCCCATCCTGCCTTGTGCTCCAGGAAACACCTTAATCCTGGTGTTACTTTCTCGTTAAGGAGGTATAGCATCCACCGAAAAGACTGTACCAATCATGATTGTGCAAGTGGTGGTGTTGCAATTTTAGTGGCCCATCACATCCCATCTTTGCCAGTTTGCCTTAACACCAATCTGCAGGCAGTAGCTATCCGTATTTCTGTTGGTTACACTTTCACACTATGCTGCATCTACCTGCCACCAGACGAAAGAATAGATGGATCCGATCTTACTTCTGTAATCAATCAGCTACCTACATCATTCCTTCTTTTAGGTGATTTCAACGAACACCACCACTTATGGGGTTCTGATAATATTAATCAACGTGGTAGGACCGTTGAAAAATTCCTATCCGATCATAATCTTGCCCTATTCAACACCAGAATCCGTACCTATTTTCATGCGCCTTCTCGAAATTTTACCGCCATCAATCTCTCGATATGCACTCCTGACCTCCTACCAAAGTGGGACTGGCAAGTCAGTGACGACCTTCTTGGTAGTGATCATTTCCCCATCTTTTTAACATCTCTGAGGGCTGGGAGCTGTCACCTATCCCGCCCGACAAGATGGAGGACCGAGTCTGCAAACTGGCAGCTTTTTACCATCCTTGCTTCGATCTCTTCATCCATGGTGTAGACTGTAGATATCGAAACTGCAGTCGAAACTGTGTCACTGCATGTATTATTGAAGCAGCTGAGATTTCCATCCGTAAAACGTCAGCAAGATTTCCTAAACACACTAAACCTTGGTGGAACCATGACTGTGAGGATGCCCATAAGAAACAAAAGAAGACTTGGGGTATTTTCCGCTGGTATCCCACTCAAAGAAATCTTATTGCCTTCAAACATACAAAGGCCAACTTTCGAAAGATCCAACGTCAGAGCCAAAGGAATTCTTGGAGGAGGTACATTTCTACCATCACGTCCTCTACTAGCTCCAAGGTGGTTTGGGACAAGATTCGAAAGATCAACGGGACATCAACATCACAACCCATTTCCCACCATCAGGCACTTCGTTTGTGCACCGGGGCATTCCGCACGTCACCTGTTCAGAGTCTGTATGTAGAAGTGTTTGAGCTTCCACTTTCCATCAGGAGGAAGCAACTGTCCCTCTACTACTACACCAAATTGAAGTCTCTTCCAAAGAATCCCACGTGGCAGTGTGTTTTCAATCCCATGTTTTCTTCGTTATTTGCCGCTCAACCTTCGTGTGCTCCAACATTCTGTCTGTGAATGTCAGACCTACTCAGTGAGCTTGATTTAGATACATCCTCCATCTTTCAGTCTGAACATACAGCTATTGCCCCTTGGGATGCATCCTCCATATCGCTGGATTTTCGCCTTCATCGTTATCCAAAAGATTCCACTCCCGACTGTGTATATCAACAACTTTTTGCAGATTTTCAACATACGAATGCAGGCTTTTTCTCGATATTCATGGACGGATCTAAATTCGATGGCCATGTTGGATCTGCTGTCATTTGTGATGACGAAGCTCTATCAGAACAGATCCCCAGTGGCTTCTGTGTTCACTGCTGAGTTGCATGCAATACACCTTGCTTTAAAGCACATTAGAATGAAAGGCCATCATAGAAGCCTCATTTATTCAGACTCACTGAGTGCGCTTCAGGCTCTGATCTCGTTGAGACCTTCACCACATCCTATAGTTTTCCACATCAAGAAGCTTCTTTTCCGTCTCTCTAGAAGGGGATACACAATCAAGTTCTGTTGGATCCCGGGACACGTTGGCATTCATGGGAATGAACTTGCTGACATATCTGCAAAGTCAGCCACCCCTCACCACTCCCATAACTGTGAAATTCCTTTTTCTGACTTAAGGACAGTTATAAAAGAAAAAATGATAGAAATATGGCAGCATATGTGGGACGGACAGATAAACAACAAACTCCACAAGATCAAGCCAGTCGTCGATCAATGGAACTCTTGTTATCGCTGAACCTTTAAATTTACCTTTAACTAAACATAATTCTCCCACATATTTAATTAATAAAAATCTTTAGACAGTTGTGATTTCCGTTGCATATTCCATTTACCATGGTTGACTGCTTTATTTTTTACTTTATTTTAACTTTACTGCTTGTGTTTTTCGGGTTTTAATTTTTTGATAATTGTTAATTCGTTGCGATGTAAAAGATGTACAAAAAAGCCTGTACTACAAGAAAGGCTATTAATGTAACTTAATCTTACAATATACATCTCCTTGAATTTATGTTTATTACTAATAGAATCAGTTAAAGATGTAAACTCAGCACTAATTAGCAGCAGATAAATAAAAATAATTTATTATTCATAACATTTTTGGTACATAACTATCTTCAGACATTTTCTCAAATTACAGAACAAATTTTATAAAAGTATATAGAATATCCATTATCGCACATCTACTGTATTCAGAAAATGTTTCAAAAATTAATTGCAGGCAAAACAAACTAAACAATAAATATTATAATCAATTAGAGAGTAATAAATCCTTTATAATTAAAATAATAACTAAGAGTCATTGCTTTGCTGTCTTAAATCCCCCCCTCTGTCTAGTCATGACCCTAAATACTTATATATTGATATCAAAATTATTTCTATGATTGTGTCTTTTACCATATTCCAGAATTGTATTCACAACCTTCAGAGAAAAGTTAGAAATATGTTTAGTTGTACCTGTAGTAATTATGGTATGTTTCAGCTGTTATTTCTTTAAAGGATGGTTTTATATAGCAACTTAGAATATATTAATAGATAAAAGCAGATAAATCATAGCCATTTTTAATGTTCATTTAAATTAGCAGGGAAAAAGTTTTTTCGTATTATTTTAAGGCATGCTTGGATAAAAGTATGGAATGGATTAAAATCAATGACAAAAGTTTATAATAATGAAATGCAAAAAAGTTGTCATATGTAAATTAGTTAGCTACATTGAAATATAAAGGCACTTGCTTGTCTGTTAGTTAGACAGAAGTGCTTTTCAAGTTGTTTGTTTGTTGTTATCTGTCACAGATATGGGAAAACCAAAGAGCTTGGCAAAGAAAGAAAAAAAATTGATAATTCATTATTGTAAAGATGGGAAAAACCAAAATGAAATTGCACATTTATTAAACTGTTCACAAGGGAATGTATCAAAAGAGATTCCTAAATTTCATGAAAATGGAGATGCAAAACACTTGCCTCAAAGTGGTCGTCCACATGCAACAACAGTGAAACAAGATCAAAAATTGATTGATATTGCCGAAAAAACATTGGTTTGCTTCCTCATCAGAACTTAATCGTAATTGGAGAACTATTGGCACCAGTATCTCAGACAAAATGGCAATTCAAAGACTCATAGAAAAAGGTTACATATCTTGTAAAGCCAAGAAAAAACTTTACCTTACAGAAAAGCAAAAGAGAGAGCATCTTAAATGAGCAAAAGCACCTCAAAAATGGAATGAAGATAATTGGAAATGTGTAATGTTTATAAACCTATTTTGCATTGCCTATAGTGATAATATTGGGACCAAGATCTGATTAGAAAAACTGCAATGAAGATAATTGGAAATGTGTAATGTTTATAAACCTATTTTGCATTGCCTATAGTGATATTGGGACCAAGATCTGATTGGAAAAACTGATGAAAAATTCAAGCTTTGAATGCCTTCTGGAAAGGTGTTGGGGAGATGGAAATAATTAAAGGAACTGTTTATACTGATGCATATTTGGAAATTTTAGAATGTCTAGTGATAAAAACTGCAGAAGATCATTATGAAGATGGTGACTTCATTTTTCAAAATGACAATGCTTCATGCTACAAAGCAAAAAAGGTGAAAGATTGGTTTAAGGATAAAAAGTAACAGTCATTTAAGATACAGCATTTGCCATGGTCAAGTAACAGTCCCAATTTAAATCCAGTTGAGTCTCTATGAGATATCTTGAAGAAAACTGTAAGAGAAATCCAGTAATCTTGAAGAATTAAAAAAAACATTGCATTTAAGTTGGAAAAAAATAACTCCTGATACCTGTGAAAAACTTGATAATATAAGAAAAGTAATTAGTTTCCAGTGGATGCAGATTACACAAGAAAGATACATCTGGAAACAAAAGAAGGAGGCATATATATCCAGCAGTAAATGAAATAAGAAATGATGATGATGATGAACTCCAGACATCTGTGAAAAACTTATGGCATTTTTGTCGAAGACAATAAAAGCAAAAGGTGGCCCTACAAGATATTAAATAATGATTTAATATCTTGGCTTTAAATACTTTTGTCTTTATTTTCAACATATTTTATATTTTTGTCCAGTTGGAAATATAATTAAAGTAAAATAAAAAAGTTTTCTACTAATTATAATGAAATGGATTGTAATGTGAAATACTTGCATTTGTCCCTTAATATTACTTTATTGTTTTTATTTACTATATATAAACATTTTCTAAAGAAATAACAGCTGAAACTATTAACAATAGCTACAACAAAAAATATTCCAAACTTTTATCTGGAGGTTATATTTCACCTTCTCTCCTAATTCACTTCAATGTGTGATATTCCTTCTAAAATAAAGGAAGCCTGAAAAGAAGGCTGCCTTCTTATACCAATTTTAGGTCATTTGACCAAGATGAAATCATTGCTGGACTAAATGTTGGCTCCCTGTACACTTTAGTACTATATAAATTTTGTTTAGCTTGTATTAGAACATTTAAGAAATGTATATTCTGCATGTCAATTTGTTCTTAAAGCACTAAGTTGTGTGTATCATCCATGAAGTCCTGCTTTAAAATTTTAGTTTTATTCATATTCTTCAGCATCAGAAAGATGTCATCTACATGTCTGTAATATAAACAAAATAAAATCAGGTAATACCTTATCTTCTACATTTGTAATCCAGATTTCAGCTAGTACTCTGGCATGAGACTGCCGATTGGTACTCCACATACTTGCTTGTAAAATCTTCTTCTATATGCAAAGTATTAAGTATAATAATAAATTAAATATGCCAAGTCTCTGAGGATATCTGTACTTTCATTCAATTCTAGAAGGTTTTGTAGAAGGAATCTGAACAGCTTTAGGCATGTTGGAGGCAACCTAAGAGACGGATATAGATTTTGGAAATCTAATGTTGTCGTTATTTCATTATATTCCAGTCATTTTTGTAAAATCTTTCATAGAAACATCTCTCCGAATTTATTATCCAGAATATTCTTGCACGGTGCAGTGCATATCCCCACCAAATTCCGGTGCAACGCATACCCCACCAAACTCTTCCTGTACCCCTAGGGGTACGCGTACCACACTTTGGGAAACACTGTTATAGAGTAATGATATTGGAACTTCGATATCAGTCTAGCACTCGATGGTGTCTTTTATAAGCAGAATCTGTGGCATGTGGTATTATCTAACTGTCTTCATGTACTTAACAAAAGATGGAAAGTCCTTTGCTTTGTATAATCTTGTTTACTCTTCTTGCTATAGTTTTAGTGGAATCTTCTAATATAACTGTTCCAGACTGCTCTATGTATTGTTGTAAAAACATCATTCTATTGCTTTTTTAACATGGCTAATTTCAAATTATCATCGCTTTAACTATTGTAACTATTGTATTGTTTTCAAGCATAGATTTTTTTTTCGTTTCTATTTACTGTATCTCTTTCTTTAAATCTTTTATACTGGTTCTCTTCTAGATATCTCCTCCTTAATCTTTCTCTAGTATTCTTATCAAAAGGTTCAATAAGTGTCTTGAGTGGGAATCTCTTCTAGCAGATTCCCAGCTCAAGACATGCATAAGAAGGTGCTTCTGCACTATTTAACAGGTTTTCTTTTATCCTCTCAGTGAGATCCTTCAACTGATAATAAAAGCAATACTAGAGGCATGTTAATAGTGATAATAGATAATAACTGCTGTGATAATAGAGGTAAACTGCACAGGCTATCACTGCAGACAGACATATATATTTTGTACACAAAAACAAAGCTCTAAACAGGATAAATACTTTATTAACAAAAACATTTTCGACCTTATCAGTAGGTCAACCTCAACTGCAATGAATATCTTGCAGCTGAGATTGACCTACTGATATGGTCAAAAATGTTTCTGTAAATAAAGTATTTATCCTGTATAGAGCTTTGTTTTTTGTGTGCATTTTTGTGAGTGTAACAGGATGACTTCAAAGTTCTTATATATTTTGTATTTAATAAAACTCTTTAGATTTTGCTGGAAGCTTAATTTTATAAACAAACATAGGAAGGATTCCATTCAGTCTGCACTTCTTCAAAAATGTCTACATCTCACCTTTACATTATTTTGTATACATTATTTTGTATACATTATTCTATAGTTTCTTATATATTTTGTATTTAATAAAACTCTTTAGATTTTGCTGGAAGCTTAATTTTATAAATAAACATAGGAAGGATTCCATTCAGTCTGCACTTCTTCAAAAATGTCCACATCTCACCTTTACATTATTTTGTATATGTTATTCTATAGTACTTAATTTTTTCATATTTAAATCTGATTGAGCTTAATACAATGTTTTTGATTAAAAATTAATATGTTCAATTCAATAATCTTTGCAAACTCTGTATTAATTAGCAGCACATAAAATAATTTATTATTTGTGATATTGTTGGTACATAAGCATTTTCAGCCATTTTTTTAATTAAAGAAGTTTAAAAAACAGTACAGTCAGTTCTGTTTTTACACAAATTTTTTTTACATGATTTTGATTTAACATGAATTAGAAAAAAATTTCTTTCTCTTTTTATACAAGTTTGTTTTGATTTAACACATTCACTTCAAATAAAAACTCAAATTCTTTTTTGCTTCTTTTTATATGAAATTAAATCTTAATAACAGCTCAAATTCAAGCGAAAGATTGATATATTTATTATTTGCTAAAGATCTTTTGGCTTAAATAAGCCATCTTCAGTAACATTCAGCAAATAAGTTATAAATAGAATATTTAAAGTATTGCTTGTTCTATTTGTAACTTATTTGCTTAATGTTACTGAAGATGGCTTATTTAAGCTGAAAGATCTTTAGCAAATAATAAATATATCAATCTTTCGCTTGAATTTGAGCTGTTATTAAGATTTAATTTTGATTTAACACAATTGACCCAAATTTTAAGAAAAATTTTTTCATATTACAGTAAATGCTGTGCTTGCTTTGCATTATTCACCTCCATGTTGTTTTTGATTCCAATTAGTAAAGAAATTTCTGAGGAATTCCCCTCAATTATATGTATAACTTCAATAGGGAATTTTTGTCTGCATTTTGAATTTGGTGTTTAAAATGAAAAGTAACTTTTTGATTTTTAATGGTAAAAAAATTTAATAAAAGTTAAAATCAAAATCTTGTTATGTGTAATTCATATTAATTCGCATAATTTTTGTGTTTATGAATAAGCAACATGTTATTTTTGGTATGGTTTTACAATAGCGCTGTATCAATGAAAATAGTAATGATCGAAAGATGATAATGAGTAAAGAAAACTTTCCAAAAGGACTACACTTCTATCTGGTGCAGATTTTGAGAAAATGAATGATAAAATTGTAGTATTTCTTCAAATGCAGTATCTCTGGTACACAGTGCCGGATTTAAGCCGATTGTACCCAATCGGGCCCAGCACTTGAGGGGGCCCCGTGTTGTCAAAGTTTATGTAATTAAATAATGTACACCCATACCTCGCTATGCGGCCGCTCTTTATACAGCTTTTCGCTATAATGGCCTTTTTTAATTATGGCACTTTTTCGATTTACGGCCCACAATGTTTTGTTATACGGTCAAAAACAATGCTGTACTGTTATGTAAAATGAAAAAAATATGAAAATTATATTAAAAGATAACGCTAATAATAATAATAATAGCTCTATAATGGATTAATGAACACTCATTGAACTTTATTTTATGTAATCAATTGAGCCAAAAAGTGAAGTGAAATGATTTACACTTATAGTTAATGTTGCCAATTCCAGTTTACGGAAAATCATGAAGTACTGGAGCAATAATAAGAAAATTATTATATCAAAAATAATTTTTAATTTTTTTCAATAAAGGCAATTATAAAGTTGCTAAATCACTATATCAGCAATTTTAAATTATATATTTTGTCATAAAAAAACATTAAAAATCACCAGATCTGGCAACAGTAATCCCACGCCATTCGTAAAGCGAGACGTATGGTGAACCCACCTAAAGGCGCCGCGAAGTTTTGAAAAGCAGTAATATTTGTCTGTATGAACCTATTAAATCAAAAACTTACATTGATCTAATATTTATTAATTAAAAAAACATACACAAATCAGATTTTTCCACTTAAGTCGGATCTGATTATTTTAAATGAAGAACAAGTGTTTTATCATCGTATTTTCTCGTTTTTTGTCTAAATTTCGGTGAAAACAAAACAATAAATGAACGATTAACAAATAATGTTGTTTATTTTAATAGATTTAACCAATACTTTAGTATTATCTGCAATATTTTTTTTAGTTTTAAATACCGTATTTTATAGCAGTGTATTGATTGTGATGACAATAACCAAAATTCTGATTATTATAAACTGTGACAATAAATGAACGATTAACAAATAATGTTGTTTATTTTAATAGATTTAACCAATACTTTATTATTATCTGCAATATTTTTTTTAGTTTTAAATACTGTATTTTATAGCAGTGTATTGATTGTGATGACAATAACCGAAATTCTGATTATTATAAACTGTGTTTTCATAATGCATTTTAATATGGATGATTCGGGACTACAAATTTTGATAACATTAAACGTTTGATGATAATATATACAATAAGCATTTTCTTGTGTGTGTGTGTGCGTGTGCGTGCGTGTGCACGCACATATGATTGTTTTGTTCAAATTTTGATAACATTAAACGTTTGATGATAATATATACAATAAGCATTTTCTTGTGTGTGCGTGTGCGTGTGCGTGCGCGCACATATGATTGTTTTGTTGTTTTGTTTTTTAATTTAAATGTTTATTTTTTGAATTTTTGTTTATTATTTCTTGTTTTGTACTTTTATTTTTATAGGAAATAGAAAGAATAAAATGCTTTATGAACTAAAACTTATATTATTTTATAAAAAAATTGGAACGAATCCAATTGAATTTGTATCAAAATAATTGATTCGTTATATGGCTTTTCGCTTTAAGGCCAACTTTTCCGAAATGTATCTAGGCCATAAAGTGAGGTATGAGTGTATTAAGAAAAAATATTTTAAAACATATGAATCATTTTTCAATATTCGCAGAAAGTATAAATGATACGATATAATAAAGCAAGTTACTGAAGATTTCAAAAATGTCCACTCCACACACTCAATTACTTTTTTACATTGAGCCCTATCATAATATTTTTGATACAGGTTTGTATAGGGTAGTTATAAACTAATTGATCCCGCAGAAAGTATAAATGATACGATATAATAAAGCAAGTTACTGAAGATTTCAAAAATGTCTACACACTCAACTACTTTTTTACATTGAGCCCTATCACAATATTTTTGATACAGGTTTGTATAGGGTAGCTATAAACTAATTGATTCTAATCACATCTCTCTCGAGCGGGTTCTAACCAATAAGTTATATTGAAACCTAATATATGCTAATTAGGCCATGGGGTTGCTATTTCCGATGAAAAATAAAGTTGTTCAAATTTTCACATCAAGATGAAATTTATCCAAATAATTGACCCTTCTTTTGTTTTTTTTTTTTTTTTGTCATCAGATGATTCCAGTTTTCTTTTTATAATAATAATAATTGACGGAGCGAAAGAAGTCCTTCCACATTCTGTCCATCCCTGCGGAAGGATCAGCCACATTGTGGACAACGGGGATCGATGGGATTCCAGTTTTCTTTTTATAAGAATAATAATTGACGGGGCGAAAGAAGTCCTTCCACATTCTGTCCATCCCTGCGGGAAGATCAGCCACATTGTGGACAACGGGGATCGATGAGAGAGCCCGACTTCACGATCATGATAAATATTTTCAAGGGGTGGGATTCAAGATTCGAACCCGGGTCATCCAGAGTGGAAAGTCTCAGCGTTTCCACATAGCCAATCCAGCCAACAAAAATATAAATATTTTCAAGGGGTGGGATTCAAGATTCGAACCCGGGTCATCCAGAGTGGAAAGTCGCAGCGTTTCCACATAGCCAATCCAGCCAACAAAAATGGGTCTTTATTTATAAATGTTACTCATTTTATTTATACATATAAGCCATATTTTGAAGAGCCCCGCAACTCATTATTTATAAATGTTACTCATTTTATTTATACATATAAGCCATATTTTGAAGAGCCCCCCTCAAAAAACATTCCAATCGGGCCCCGCACTAACTAGATCCGGCACTGATACGTGCCACCATTTTGAAAATTTATCTTGAAAAAGAATCTTGATCATTAAAGATTTTTAGGGAAATTAAAGATTAGCCTCTCACAGACTGAGGATTAAAACACAAATTGGCAATGCTATATATACTATCTACTATATCTTCGATTTCAAAACAAGTTTTCAAAATGGTGGCACATTTTAATAATTAAAGTTTTAATATTTCTCCACACAGTGTATGTGGAGAAATATTATAATTTCATCGTTCATTTTCTTGAAGCCTGCACCATATAGAAGTGCAGTTCTTTTGGAAAATTTTCTCTACTCATCATCATCTTTTGATTGGTACTATTTTCGTTCATATAGTGCCAATGTAAAATTGTACCTTATTTTTCTTTTCAAATGATAATTTATTTTATATAATACATTTTTATATGGTATGTTCAAATGAAACCTGTTTGAAATAATTTCTGCAGTGCATAGGGTTGTGAAACATCACTATGTGCTGCAGAAATTGTTCGTCATCATTGCAGTAGTGCATCAAATGCTACAAGCTGAGGTCTGTTCACTGTTCCTTGTAGTGTTCATTCAACATGGTCACCCACTAGCACCACTGGCTTACATCCTTCAGCAGTTAAAAACTGCATTATAGCTTGCATATCCTGCTTGGACAGATTTTTAATTATATCATGTGTCATGTGTTTAAAAATGATGCAAGTTCACAATTTAAGAGCATTGCACATGTGCAACACATACAGCTTCACTTTAACATCCATGTTCCTAAACTGAAATGTCAACTGATCAGGTGGTGTGTTTCAAAAGGGTTTCATTTGAACACATCATATATATATATTAGGGATGCACAATAGTATCTATATAAAATTGTGAACCCTCCATTGATTTGTTGGCGGCCCACCTCTTCAACATGGTCACCCACTAGCACCACTGGCTTACATCCTTCAGCAGTTAAAAACTGCATATACTACTTGGACAGATTTTTAATTATATCATGTGTCATGTGTTTAAAAATGATGCAAGTTCACAATTTAAGAGCATTGCACATGTGCAACACATACAGCTTCACTTTAACATCCATGTTCCTAAACTGAAATGTCAACTGATCAGGTGGTGTGTTTCAAAAGGGTTTCATTTGAACACATCATATATATATTAGGGATGCACAATAGTATCTATATAAAATTGTGGGCCCTCCATTGATTTGTTGGCAGCCCACCTCATCATGTGTTATTTTAACAAGTCACACAATCAACGAAATATTATTTGTAGTTTTGAATAATGCATTTTCAAATATTTTTCTGATGTGAAATTATGTTAACGATAGTTTGATGATAACGGTTTTAACAATAAGGAAAAAATAACAATCATATTTATAATAAACATTTTTTTATTTTTGTTGTATTTGTGTGTGTGTGGGAAATAGGTAATTTAAAAACAAAATTTACATGTACACAAGGTAGCACTGCTGCTTAACTAATGAAAATTTAGAATCAATTTTGCATTTGGCTACCACAAATGTCAAATATAACATGAAAAATATTGTTAAATCAATGCAATACTAAGCTTCCTATTAAAAAATCTTTATTTAATTTTTATTACATTTTTTTGTAACATTTAATTAATAAATATGATATGATATATACCTTTCATGGTTTTTTGGTGGCCCTCTTATAAGTTATGGTGAATTCATGAGGCCCTTGATATGATATAATAAAGGAAGTTACTGGAGATTACAATTACCGAAAACGTCCACACACTCAATTACTGTACATCTGTGTACAAGTCTGTGCATCTTTGATATATACCATGTATATATTCATTTGAACACCTACACAATCAACGAAATATTATTTGTAGTTTTGAATAATGCATTTTCAAATATTTTTCTGATGTGAAATTATGTTAACAATAGTTTGATGATAACGGTTTTAACAATAAGGAAAAAATAACAATCATATTTATAATAAACATTTTTTTATTTTTGTTGTATTTGTGTGTGTGTGGGAAATAGGTAATTTAAAAACAAAATTTACATGTACACAAGGTAGCACTGCTGCTTAACTAATGAAAATTTAGAATCAATTTTGCATTTGGCTACCACAAATGTCAAATATAACATGAAAAATATTGTTAAATCAATGCAATACTAAGCTTCCTATTAAAAAATCTTTATTTAATTTTTATTACATTTTTTTGTAACATTTAATTAATAAATATGATATGATATATATACCTTTCATGGTTTTTTGGTGGCCCTCTTATAAGTTATGGTGAATTCATGAGGCCCTTGATATGATATAATAAAGGAAGTTACTGGAGTTTACAATTACCGAAAACGTCCACACACTCAATTACTGTGCATCTGTGTACAAGTCTGTGCATCTTTGATATATACCATGTATATATTCATTTGAACACCTTGCAATCTTTATGAAATAAAAAGTGCAAGCACATAAAAATAATAGGATTGTAATATGATTTTTCATAGGGTTTATTATATTATTTTTATTGAATATTTAGGTCCTGGAACCAATCTTCTATTTTCCCATAGATACAGTATATCTTTTTATACACATTCTTCGGGAAAGTAGCTGTCGTGTAAAAACAGAATTAAATGTATATAGAATGCATGTTAAAAATGTCTACTATTGTCCTGGAACCAATCTTCTATTTTCCCATAGATACAGTATATCTTTTTATACACATTCTTTGGGAAAGTAGCTGTCATGTAAAAACAGAATTAAATGTATATAGAATGCATGTTAGAAATGTCTACTATATTCACAAAGTTTTTCAAGAACTAATTGCAGGCAAAACAAACTAAACAATAAATATTATAATCAGTTACATAGCATACAATAGGCTAAAATACTGTATTGTATTATTTTCTCTTTGATAAAAACCATAACAAGAAACATTTATATTAATAAAATTTAATTTCTTTTTATAATGATTTAATATAAAGATTTTAAATTTTTTCATGTAAAATTTATTTAAATATATTTAATTTTTAGGGAAGCAATTCAAGAAAATGAAGAAGGACTTCTTCAACCCAGTGTGGAAGAATATTTGCATCATACTAAGCGGCGAAAGTTTATTGAGAAGAAAAACATCCGCCTTGGAATGGTAATATATTTATCATATTGTTATTAATATTTTAGTAAAACACAAATATTTCTGTTAATGTTTTCAGATGAGGCATTTATATTTAATAATAGATTTGTCAGAAAATATGTCTGATCAAGATTTAAAGCCTACTAGACAACTATGCACATTAAAAGTAATTCAAAATTAGTAAAATTGAAATTAGTATTAGACATTTTAATAACAATTAAAATTTACATTAATTGGCAGATCTTGGAAGGATTTGTAGAGGAATATTTTGATCAAAATCCAATTAGTCAATTAGGTTTTATCTTTACTAAAAATAAAAGAGCTGAAAAATTATCAGAACTTTCTGGTAAATATTAGTTATTTTTATATTAATTTTTAAAAAATTTTTGTTTTCTGAACTTAAAATTTTTGTGAATAGGTAATTCTAAACAACACATTAACATGCTAAAAACTGCAACAGAAATGGTATGTGCTGGAGAGCCATCAATTCAGAATGCTTTAGAATTAGCATCCAAATCACTCAAGTTTGTATTTTCTTGGACAAAATTTTGATATTTCAATGTTGATAGTTTCATTGTCTTCTTAAATATTTAACATCTGATTTATATTTATATATTGAATGCTTTAGAATTAGCATCCAAATCACTCAAGTTTGTATTTTCTTGGACAAAATTTTGTTATTTCAATGTTGATAGTTTTATTGTCTTCTTAAATATTTAACATCTGATTTATATTTTATATATATACAAACAAATATTTTAAATAAAAAATGATAAGATTTTTTTAAAATAGGAATATGCCAGGACATACTAGTAGAGAAATTTTAATAATTTTGGGAAGTTTAACAACTTGTGATCCAGGAAATATTTATTCAACTATGGAAGTAAGATATTATATTTCTGAAACATTATTTGTATGGAATTTAAAAATTTTAATATAGAAATTTATTTGTAATACTTTATGTTGAGTATATTCAAGAAATCAGTAAAATTTTACTGTAAACTGTCTTCTGAACAGATTTTATAGGGGGAATGGAGGTATAATGATGTTAATTATCTGGTACTTTCACTTTTGAACAAAAATAATCTAAATGTTCAAGAATAATACAGTATTATATAAATAATATTAATGCATATACATTTAGAGACAAAAGTTTAGAAACTGACATGAAGTTAAGGACAGATAGCAGAAGAACATTTAATCAGCATTTATAAATGGCTCAAAACAAGAATACAGATATCCCTCTTATAACACAGCAGATAGGTTCTTGAAAAATACTATGTTGTGTGAAACTGTGTTATATGAGACCTGGAGCCAATACGAAAAGATGAGTTATGTTCCAAAACCAATTAAAAACAAATAACTTTCTTTAATTCCACATGAGAAACTTAATTTTTATTATAACTAAGTAAGAGCACTTCTCGCAGTTAATTTACTTATATCACTTAGCTATAGTTTTTAGTGTGAAAAAGCAGTTAATCAAGAAATATGCATTAACTTTTATTAAGAATATTAATAACACAAAACATATAGAAAAAATATATATATGTACCTAAGACCCTTAAAAAGAACAATATATGTAAAACAAAAGAAAAGAAAAAAGTATACAACCTATATAAATTCTCATTTAATAATTATATCTTCCTTACCATTGTTTTGTTAAAATGAGAACTTTTTTAACAATATTAACTTTATTTTCTGAACTTTTTTATGCATTTAAAATTTGTGTATCTTCTGCTCTTACAAAATCTGTAATCTAACCTGTTTTAACCCTTTATTTTCTGTTTTTAACCCTTTATTTTCTGTAATCTAACCTGTTGGAAAGCAATTGTTCATTAACATATACCTAAAAAGAATTTATGAATGAAAAAGTTTTTCTTCTCTTTCACATTCCTCTATTGAAAAATAAAAACTTACATTTTATCCAAGAACTGAATGTTTGGAACAGAAAATACTCAGTCATCACCAATTAAATCAATTTCAAATTGAAATTGAAAACAGATTGCACCTATTGTCCCTGTCTCAGCAAATTAGCAAAATTGCATTTTTGACTAATTTTAGCAAAGTATTTCCCAATAATTGCATTTTGTGCATGTATTGTGTGTCCCTACTATGGATTTACAAAAATTAATGGAAATGTTATGTTGTAGGAGCAAAAATGCAATTTTCTAAATGTGTTAAGTGAAAATTGTGTGGTAGAAGTACCATGTTATATGAGGGTTTCTGCAATTTTCAAATCTTGTTAGAGCGAAACCATGTGGTAGAAAGCCATGTTATAGGAGGGATATCTGTATACAATTTGTGCAGGTGTGGTAGGATAATGACAATCATGTGACATTTCCTCTCATTTAAATAAAAATTGTGATCATTTAAATTATGAATTTATTTGTATAAAAAAATAAATTAACTGTAACACACAGGGACAAAAGTTTAGAATCTCTGCAGTTGAGAGACAAAAGTAGAGAAACAGTCTGTTGTCGGCTAGGTTAACATTTTGTAGGATTCCCTTTTTGCCAAATAAAGGCAACTCATATGTCCATTGTTCCGGTTTCCCCAACCGGAATTATGATTACCTGACCTAGCCGTCGTCGAAAACGGAAGAGAAGTATACATTTCAGTGGCTCATTAGTCCTCTTGTCTGTCGAACAGACAAACAAGAGGACTAATGAGATGATTCGTAAGATTTACCAAAACTAACCAATTGATGAGGAGCTAACAAAATAATTTGTCAAAATAATAATGGCTTCTCTGGTGTGTGTTGGAAAATTATTGTGTGTCATTTCAGTGCTTACAATTTTTTCAATAAAAAATCTATGAATAATAATGTTTTTAATAAGGCAAAAAAAATTATTAGGATTGTTTGGATTTCGCTTTTAATGCTAAAAAAAAATAGTTTGTCACAAAATAATGATCAAATGATCTCGATAGATAAAAGATACAATAAGCATTTTATACAGTTTTGCATAATGAAATATACATTATTGCTGAAAGAGTTAGAATGTAGTATAAAACACTAAATTTGGTTAAGATAAGGACTATATGTAAAAAAATAAAAAATCTTGCAATATCATTATTAATTTACAAAATGATAATGAAGAAACATTGCTATTGGATTTGCCCCAATCTTCAATCAAAATATGGGGAATACCAATCCATTAATATACTACATTTACATACATACATACATACATACAGATATTTAGGAAAATAAATACATAAATATATATATATTTATTTTCAGGCCGTCATGAGGACAGCCTGAAAATAATAGCTTTGGAGTATCGTGTTGGTCATACAACTGCATGTAGAATAATTCAATGGACCTGTAAAGTGCTTTGGGACCAAGAATATCACCAGAATATTTAAAGGTAAATGAAAATATTAGTTTACTTTATAATCTGTAAGCTGTATTCCTCTATTTCAACTGATCAGTTGAATAGATTTGCAAACAAATGTTACCTTAAAAAGATTTTTAAAATGTGCATACTTCAAAGGGATATACAAAATGATTAAGTATTTTTTTCTTTAGACAGAAATGAAGTTTTAATTTGATATTTCAAGTTAAAAATTTTTAATTTATTACTAAGTTTTTTATAAGCCTTATTTACATACACATAAATAAAAATGTTTTGTATGTTTTAGGTACCAACAACTGAAGAATGGAAGGAGATAAGTTATGATTTCTTTATAAGATGCAATTTCCCTAATTGTGTAGGAACAATTGATGGGAAACACAGCTAAATCCAAAAACCACCTAACGCTGCATCAGAATTTTATAATTATAAAGGAAATCACAGCATTATCCTATTAGCAGCATGCAATGGTACAGGTTCACATTTGTGAATATAGGTCTACAGGCAAATGCAGTGATGGAGGTGTTTTTGATAAATCAATATTTGGTAAAATGATAAAGTGATGTTTGATGAATCTGCCTTCACCAGCAGCACTACCAGGTACTGATATTATCAGTGCTTACAGCTTTGTAGGTGATGAAGCCTTTCCTCTACTTACAGATTTATTAAGCCCCTTTTCTGGCAGGAATTTGTCCGAGGAACAGGCTGTTTTTAATTATAGATTATCAAGAGCACATTGCATAATAAAAAATTCATTTGACATACTGGTAACAAAATGGCAGATTTTTAAAAGACCTATAAATACTAAAATTCAGACAAGTATCTATCTTTGTTGTTAGTACTGCAGTGTGTGTGTGTGTGTGCATAATTTCTTGTTGACACTAGACAAGATGAATAAAGATGATTTGTTATATTGCCCCAGCACTTTTGTGGATCAAGAAGCTCCTAATAATACTGTAATCTCAGGATGCTGGAGAGATATTTATGATGGTGAATCACTGCATAATATTTGTGCACATAGTAATAGAAATTCCATGAACAATGCAAAGCATATTCAAATGCAGTTCTCTTCTTATTTTACCAGTGATTCGAGTAAAATCCCATGGCAGTATGAAATCGTAAGGAGAGCTTGTAATCCTGAATTGGAGTAATTTACATTATTAGATGTACTGTTTTATTTAACTTTTTAATTTGATTGTATTTTCAGAAATTTTTTTAATAAAAATGATTAAATTATAAAATGAAAAAGAAGTTTGTTTTCTTAGATAAAATTTACTAAAGCTCTCAAACAATTACTGGTTTTTAATTGATAATATAAAAAATAATGTTATTATTTCAAAAGAAATGCAAAAGCCAATAAAGTTTTTAAAAATAAATTAATTTATAAAGAACAATCATCATTTTCAGCTTCATTAAAGGATTGATCTATAGTCATATGAAGCTTGTTTTTTACAGCTATTGACTTTATTTTTTTTAATTTTTGGCCTAAAAATAAACAGTAATAATCATCTTCATCTTTAATATCATCAGTGGATTCTTCATTTGTTGTTTTTAGCAACTTTAGTAGTTTTATTTCCCAATTTTCTTTTCTTCTCTTTCTTTTATTTTCTAAAATCAAGAAATTTAAATACGGTATTTTATAAAAATATACTTTTCCAACCCGTTTATTTTTGTCCAATGTTTAATATGAAACAAAACACGTAAAATATATGCAAGTAATGGAAGAAAATAAAGCAAACATTTAACAATTAAAAAATATATTGTATATGCACACAAAAATACACATGAATTGATTCATACCCTTGGATGATGGCATATCTTTTGATTGAGAATTAATTACTTCAATACATTCTCCAATTTCATTTTGGATGTTTGTGGAAATATCATTTACTAAGAAAAATTTCAGATACAAAATATAAAATTATATTTAGATTTCTTACACACACAAACACACAAACACAAACACACACACAAACTAGTATAAACATACATATATTTTTAAATATAAGAAAAATTGTTAAAATTTATCTGGATCAGTTTGACTCTTATAACAAGGACTAAACATGTTTTCATTAATACTTTGTCATATTTTCAATGATGCTATATTAAAAATAATATGTTGTAATAAGATAAATGAATATCTTATAAGACTATTAAGAAATTAAAAACTTAACATTTCAACAAATAAGTGTTTTACCCATAACAGTTCAAGGAATTATTTAAAAATGACATCATTTCACTTTATTTCCATTTTTTTCATTTTAATTCCTCTTTAAGTATTTTTCTATATCTATCTCTGAGATTACCCCACCTTTTTTTGTAAAAATGATTCTATAAAATAAAATCAATGGTTATAAAATAAGCATGCTATGTCTATGAATCTAAAATATATTGAAAAGAGAGTACCTTTCATCGAAAGATTATTCTAACGATCTTTCTCACTATTATAGAAGTGTTAATTTGAAAATGATATCTTGAAAAGACGATAGAGTTAGAATGTAGAGTTTAGTTGTTTTATAAAACAACTAAACTCTACATTCTAATTCTTCTATTTTAAATATAATTTGGATTAATGGACAAACACATGTTTCTAAAAAACAACAACAGACCACTATCAAAGACATTGATTGAAAGAAATAATATAATCTTATATTCTATGTATATTCTATATGAACATAGAATATAAGATTATATTATTTCTTTCCATCAATCATATAACCACAGATATTTTCTAATTTCTTTGATGAGAACTTCATTCAAATTGCAGTACGCCATTTTATAAAGAATACAGTATGACGTCATTATTAAAGTTTCATCCAATTGGTCAAAAGCGATTTGCTGAGTCTGACAACCGGCAGATTTTAAACTTGACAGACTGGACCGGCAATTGGCAAAACCGGTGGCCCATCACGTGGTTACCATGGTAATTGCCGGGTGTCCAGTTTTACCAGAACAGTGGACGCCCGCCTTAAAAGATCAATTCTGCGTGTCATGGATGTAACAAGTATGTAACATTTGTGAGGGGTGATTTGCACCCATGCATATTGAACTGCAGCAGCCAACTCCTCTTTGAATAGAACCTGACATTTTGCAACTTTTTGTTTCATCATTCTCCAGATGTTCTCAATAGGGTTCATATCTGGAGAGTTGCCAGGCCACTCCAAAACATCAATATCCTGTTCATGGTACCACTCCTGTGTCACTTTTGATTTGTGAGCAGGTGCACCATCCTGTTGGAAGATGAAGTCATTGTCTGGGAAATAAAAGTTAGCACTTGGCAATAGATGATCAGCCAAAAGAGTTTTATATTTTTCCGAATTCACATTCCCATCAATAAAACAGACTCCCCAGATCTTCAGAGGTCAATGTTTCAAAGACCATAACAGAAGGAGGGATGTTTAACAGTTCAAGATAAACATTTGGGAAGCAGGTTTTTATTTTTTTACAAAGTATCTTTTATGTTCCATCATTAATGGTGCAGAATCAGCATTTGTCACTAAATATAATCTTTTTCATCTGTCTTCATCCCAGCCACTATAATTCTGTGCCCATTTCAAATGCCTGCATTTCATGGATGCAGTTAAATATGGTTTCTTAACAGCAGTAGAAAATGTGTTTTATTCATTTAATTGTTATTTTCATTGAAACATCTTTGTTTAGCACTGAACACCACCTCTGGTTGATTTCCCTTGTGATGTTTCTTCTCATTTTCAGTATCAGGAGTTTTAGTGCTCTGTCATTGCTTTTCGTTGTTATTCAGGAACATCCCAATCTCTGCTTCAACCATGTACTGCCTTCATCTTTAAATCATTTGATGATCTTGCTGATACTTGCTTTGTTTATATCCAGTTGTGCAGCAATTTTTTTGTTGTCTTGAATACAATGTTGTATTGTCTTTCTTGTGGCTTTACTCAGTTTTTTTTTGTTGTGGAATTGTATGCTGCGATTGAGCTGAAATATTTGTCTCTCTGTTTCTTAATGTAAAGGCAAGGTTATGATTTCCATATGACATTTTCCCATGTGAATATTTGCATTATACATGAATCCCTCTACATTTCTTCCCACTGTTTCTATACTTTTGTCTCCCAACTGCAGAGATTCTAAACTTTTGTCTCTGTATGTTATAGTTAGTTTATTATTATTTTTTTTTTTTGCAACAAGAATTTTTTATTTAAATGAAAGGAAATGTCACATGATTGTTGCTATTCTACTAATAACTAGAAAAGACAGCACTAGATTGCAGTTCTACACCAAATATTCAATAAACAAATATTTTATTGTTAACATTTTCGACCTCTCGGTCATCTTCAGACAAAGAATAGAACATTCGAAAAAAGAACATACAGTTAGAACAAAAACAAATCAAACGCGATGACATCATCATTCTAGTTATTGCTTAAGTCTTTTATGCAGTTTTAGTTTATTATTTTTGCTATTCTACCAACAATCATACCTGTCAAATTATGTATTCTTTTTTGTGCCATTTATAAATGCTTATTAATGGTTTTTCTGGTATCTGTCCTCGACTTCATGTCAGTTTCTAAACTTTTGTCTCTAAGTCGGGTTCTTAACCAGGGGTATCATACCCCTTGGGTATGGGACTTGATCTCTAAAGTACAATAAATTCAAGCTATTGATATATTTGGAAGTCATACTGGCAACTAATAAAAGGAATGGTGATGATTATTTCAACAGTTACGTGAAGGGGTATGGAACATTGGACAATCCAATGGGGGTTTGGAGTCATCAAAAGGTTAAGAACCCCATGCTCTAAGTGTATGATATACAAATATAATTAAAAGTGTACTGAATATAAAATTATAATAAATAATGATAAAGTTATCTTTCTGTTAACTTAAAATTTTTCTATTTCAGATAGTATTTGTAACAATAGATTTTATCCATATTTTTGAAATCTGTACATAAGAGATCTGTTTGGAAGAGGATTTACAGTAATAGAATAAATTAATTTACATTTAGCATATTTTCATTGATTGCATTAAATACAAATGAAAATATTTTTAATATTTTCATTTTTATTTACATAAAAATAGTAAAGATTAAAAATAATCAGGGCCGTGTGGTGCTATGAGGCAGAGAGGTGGCTGCCTCAGGCAGCACCGTAAGGGGCGGCATAAACAGCAAAATCAAAATACAATTCGAACCATTCAATAATTTAAAATCTTTAAGCAACGCTTTTCTATATTGATCTATGTTGATAGTTCTGCTTTGAGCTTAACAATTATTGACAATATTTGATTTTAATGTTAGCTTGTCTCGAGAAGTGGCAAGTGGCTGTGATGTATTTAAATCAGTAATTCAAAATTAAACAAAATCTGAACTAGCTAATATGATCTTAAAATAAAATTATAAAGATGCAGGAGCACTCTCGGGCTGGACTGCCCCTCTTCATCCTGCACAGAGAAAGGGACATCTGTAAAAACAAGTGTAAATTGTAATTTAAACCTTGAGTGTCAGGGGAACGGTGAAAACGAACAAGTTGTGCATGTGGGATAAAATGTTAAGCAAAAAGAAGGCAGAAATAAAGCGATAACAGATACAAAATTTACATATTCACGCTTAAATACTATAGTTAAGTTGATTAAACAGGTGCTCCCAAGACATGGGTATAGAGTCTTTATCCCGAGAATACAGAAAGATAAGAAAAAACACTTAAGGGGTGGCATTTCGAAGACTTGCCTCATACTGAGAAAATCTACCACACAGCCCTGAAAATAATAGTATGTAATATATTACATATTATTATTTTTAATATTTACTATTTTTATGTAATTTATTCCAGATATTTAAATTTAATGTCAAAATGCTTTTTGTTAAAAATTGTTGTATTTATTGTAACTAAAAAGATTCACTTTAGCACAATACATTTATTACAAAAACAAACTTCAACTGCACACCATGGAATAACTTCACCGTCAATCTATCTATCTCACACTATACTTCTTAAGTGTTGCCAGCCTAATGATCCAGCCTAAACCTTTACAATATAATAATACTCACCTTAGGTGGATTTATCAAAAACATTATTATACTTCGGTATTACATTCATTTTAGTGCAATACTTCATCAATTTTTCCCTGCTTAATCTTTTAGTAAATATATTGTTGACATCCATTTCTTCCAGCCTTTCATGAATCAGTTTGATATTCCCATTTTTCAGTTCATCCATCACAAAATGATATTTTCAATTAATATATTTTGTATGATTATGTAGTTTTGTTCCCTGCACCCAATCTATTGCTGCTCTACTATTAGTTTGTTTAGGCATTATCCTTCCAACATACTCTTCATAATCTATTTCACTTATTTGTCCTGTGGGTTTGTGAGGATGAACTGTGCAGGTTTTTAGACTCAACATGAATATATGGTGCCCACGTATGAGTTCAAATGGGAGTGCAAACTCTTGTGATACAGTGACTGATACAACAGTTTAATCAAATAATAGATCTTTTATTGAGAGAGAGAGATCTTTATAAGATTATATTTGGAGGACAAATTATTTTTTCTTTTGTTGTCTAGAGTATTTTGATAAGTAGAGGAAGGAAGAACAGAATCAAATTTCTATAAACTTTCATAGAAAAAGCTTGAAACAGTCTTTAGTCTATATACCAAGTCTTTAGTTTATAGCACAACACAAAATCTCTGTATATATTCAATATTTATTGATGTATAGAGAAATGATTTAGCTTCTTCCCTCTGGATGTTGGTTATAGTTGCTTCCACAGAGTTTCTGAATCCAGTCATCACACACAGGCCAATCTTTTTGACTACTCTGATGAAAATCCCAAGACCAACTGAATATCTGATCCTTTTTTCTTTTCCCCGAAAACATCAACTGTTTGTTTTTTCTCTAAACAAAAGATGATCAGATAACTCTATTGTTTTATAAATAGTGATTCAATTTCATTATTGCCGGTTGTTATATTTGTTTATCGAACAGTGATTTAATTATACTATTTTTTAATGTTATATGATATTTTTTATTCTCCCCCTCTTTTCCAGACATCTCCAAATTCTCTACAAAAATTTAATTTTAATATAATAATTATTTTACTGAGGTCTCTTTGGACCTTATAGTCCATTTAACCATAGTGCCTCTCTTGTCCTTTTGCAAATGGCTACTAATTCCAATTCACAAGTTGACATGGCTACTATGCCTGCTTTTTGCTTTTCTAACTAATGAGTGAATTTCTGAGTTTTGCAGCAATTTCAGAAAACAATTTAGCATCCCTAATATTGTCCCAATTTGCATCAGTACTAATATTAATATATCCAGGATTTGCATCATATCGTAATCCTACATTGATTGTCCCCCTCAAATATCAGCATACTCTCTTTAATGCAACTTCATGTATCCTTCTTGGGATCTTGGAGTACTGTGATAATTGGCATACAATGTTATCCCTTTTACAGTGACGTGTAACCAATTTCGGGACGTGCACTTCTCATTTCTTTTGTATTTTTTTGTCTTTTAATGCAACTGGGCTGAAACTTTCAGTACCTTCCTAAAAAGTCATTATGCATCGATGCATCATGCTATAAATATGTTTGCATATCCCGTTTTTGCATAAAAAATATCCGTGTGTCAATCTGGTTACACGTCAGCAGATACGTGAGTTTTTTATACACGATATGTTACTAAAAATAGCCTGTGCGGCTGGCTCGCGGCAGTAGGCGCGGCCGCTTCCGCTGTTGCATGACGTCATATATGAGTATTGATTTTATATTATTCATAATATACATAGAACTTTAAATTAAAGTTAGTAATTATTTTATGAGAAATATTTATTAGCATCTAATTTATTAAATGTATTTATATATAATGATTTATATTTTTATTTACTCAAATAAAGATTCGTATATTATTTATTTTCATTATTATTAAATAATTCTCATTTTGTGTTTTAAATCATAAATAGGTTTGCGTAGAACAAAAACAATTGAAGTTTATATAGTTTAAAGAAAATTTATTTCTGAAAACAAGATTCTATACAACCGGAAATAACATAAGCGCCTGGGCCAAAATTTGAGAGATATTGAAAAAAATCTTAGTAATTTATTTATATTGAATCCTTTTCTAAACATTTCAAAGGAAATCGGATTGTTATTATGATTTAGAAATTTATACGAAATTGATAAATTTCGTATATAAATTAAGCCTAATTTTCATATCATTTGATAAAAAAATTTATAAATCATAAACTATCCATTCCTAACTTAAAATATCATACGTTCTACATAAAATCATCATAATGTTTACGAAAAACTAAAAAAAAAGTCATTAAAAATAATAGTTTGAAAGATATAGCTCCCTAAACAAAGCATATAGCAGGAGCATGTGTTTGTTGACAATTAGAATGTCCTCCGTAACACCGCAATGTCTGAATTCTCCCTACTCAGACACTCGGCACTGCGATTTTTATTGCAGTAGGAGTGTTGTTAAGTAAATAATATAGTCAGCGCGAGTCTATTAAGCGATAAATTGTTTGAATGATAGTTTTTAAAAATTGTTGTCAAATTTGCATATGTGCACTATCAAATTACATAATTAAAAACAAAAAATTAAAGAATAAATATAGCGGGACAGTTTTCAGATTGTTTAAAAGATGAGATTTGTAGGAATTAAAAGAATTTTGTTGGAGGTAGATAGGACACACCAAAATTAAGATATGCCAGTTTAAAAACGCGTATCCAAATTAAACACACGTCACCAGAAACGCGATACTCATGTCCCTAGTACGCATCAGCATGAAAATCCATCGATTAATAATCGACAATCGATGCCATCGCACGGCACTATTTAATTGAGACAACAATTTTTCATTATTTTCTAGTGTTGATGCCAGTTTATTTCTTCTACATGTTTCTTGCAGGGTGTCATTCGCTTAAGGTTGCGATTTCCGTTGTTCCTTTATTTATTCAGAATTTCTTTTTCAGACAATATTTTGTGGATCTGTGTTTTCCCCACGTTAAATTTTTTTCTGTTTCCTCTATTTAGTCAGAATTTCTTTTTCAGACAATATTTTGTGGATCTGTGTTTTCCCCATGTTAAATTTTTTTCTGTTAATGCTCGTTCAGAAAGACCTTTCGTACTGTCTTCAATCATTTTTATTCGCTGTTCTAAATTCAAGACATTAAGTTTCCGTTTAGCTCATGGTTTAGCCATGTTTCAACATCCAAAGGGCAATGATAGCATCACACGTGTATGAGATTGCATTTGATTAATACGCTTGCATAGAACACAAATATCCGGATCCAGCATCACACGTGTATGAGATTACATTTGATTAATACGCTTGCATAGAACACAAATATCCGGATCTGGTGGCTAATTGTTTTCACTTTCCCTGTTTTCTCTATATTCGCTTCGCCATAGGCCTTCAAGTTATGATTTTTAACCATTTTTAATACAAAATTTAATTATCATATCATAGATACAAATCTAAGGAACCTGCATATTAAAAAGATATCGCATTAAAATAGAAATAATATATAATTTCGTTATTCCAGCGCTCTACGTCATTCTCGTAGTATGAATGATGGGGAAAAATTCACACTGTGCAATTTTTTCAATTGTAGTAGTTTGGCTTAAATGAAATTTAAGTTTAAAAGAAACCTGTACTGATGTAAGCAATAAAGATAGTCAATTAGTAGTGATGTTAAAAACTTATAGTCGTCATAGACTAAACAGAAAATGGTACTGATGTAGGCAATAAAGATAGTCAATTAGTAGTGATGTTAAAAACTTATGGTCGTCATAGACGGTTTTACTTTATGTTTGGTCTATAACAGGGCTGTCCAAAAGTCGGCCCACGAGGCTTTTACAATTGGTCATATAATATTACTTTTTAATATTTTTTTCGCTTTTATTTTTTACTTTAAGAGATTAATAAAAAGAATTCTAAAATTGAATTATATTAACTCAGTTAATTAATTTTTCTTAACAAACATTATTAAAAAATTATATTTACCAGATCGCATCCAATAAACATGTTAACAAAAAGTTTAAAATAAAAACAGTTAAAAAATATAAAAAAGTATGTATGTACCTATTTAATATGATAAATGAGGGCGGGCAGCAGCATTTACAAGGGCTGGATATTTACATCCATCCTATTGTAGCTATCCGCAGAACATGTAAAAGAGATGACGCACTTTTCACACCATAAGAGAACTAAGGCAGGGCGAAACAAGCCATTCCACAGATTGCTCATCCCTGCGAAGGTGTCACTGGATTGGGGAGAATAAAGATCGCGGACTAGGTCCGGACCCCATGATAAATATTTCAAAGGGTGATTACATTAGTTAAGTCGTCATATCACTCATGGAAATACTTTATCTGGCGGTAGTCAGAGGCTGGCCAACAGCTATGGTGGGATCAACCGAAAGACTGAATGATGGGGTTCAACTGACTTGAAAAATCTGCTTGGAATGAATATTTTAGTTTTTCGTTTAGGAATCCTGTATTTCCCTTTTTATATAAACCAATTTTTCATAGGACTATAGGATCAAAAATTTAATACAGCATTATGATGTTTTATCTTGAATCAGCATTCGAAATAAGTAGCGCTACCAAGTTACCTTCTGTATTTATAAAAATAGATATTTATGAATTGTTTCAATCGTATGCAAATAAATTTAAAGAATATATGATAAAAAAAAATGTATTAATATATTATATTGTATTAGAATCCCATTCGCATTATTAGGAATCCCTTGGAATTTTTTTTTTTTTACTAAGAATCCCTTATTTATTTTTCGTTGATTTTGTACTGAGAAAAGAATGAATTTTTTAAATTTAGAAAACTTATTTATAATAATTAAAGGAAGGCTTTAATTTTTAGAAAATGATTATATCGAAATTGAAGATTGTAATGAAGTTGTTTCTAGTCTTGTGCTTCCAAAAATTCCTCGCCCTCCAAATGCTTTTTTACTCTTCGCTCAGGATTTTAGGAAGAAGTTTTCAGAGCAGAATCCGAACGAGACTAATAAAATGATTAGTGTACGTTTGGGGAACACATGGAGACAATTAGAAAAAGAACAAAAAGAAGAATATTTCGCTAGAGCTAAAATCTGTGAAAGTGAACATCGATTAAAATATCCCGGTAAGATTAGAAAGCTAATTTGTTTCATTTCATAACTTTATACTATACAATATTATATATATATATTCATATATTTTCTTAATGGCAGAATACCAATACAACCCGTTTGTAGCCAGAATCAGAAAGAAATGGATGAGAGATGCAAAACTCAAGAAACAGAAGCAAAAATCCGAAAATAATGAGAGCAATAAAACTGGTATAACAGAAATTTATCAGTAAATTTATTTTATTATATATCAATATATCGAAAACAAAATTATTTAAAATGTATTCATGTTTATAGGTTCTAAGTCAAATATACAATTTAATCCATCTTCAGAACTAGGCATGGAATCTTTTATTAAACAGCCTTCAGAGTTATCTCATTTACAGCCTCATCTCTTGTCACCTTCTACTTCCCAGTGCAAAGCAGGAAATATGTCAAAGTCTTTAAATCAGATTGTATTTTTTGATATCAATTCTCATGGAAATAAAAATTCTGAACTTCAACATATTCAAAATCAACACAGAAAAGAAGATAAATTTCTTACTTTCCCTTGCGTTGAAGGAAAATGCTCAGAATCTAATTCTCATCAACATCTTTATATCATGCAGCCTGTTAAAAATCAGACATCAATGAGAGAACCGAAAAAAATAGAAACATCTGATAATAAAAGTTGTACTAAGAAAAATGAGAAAGACAACGAAATGGTTGTAATTCCAACTGCAGGTATAAATAAATAATTGATAATTAATTAATTAAGATTACATTATTGCGTTTTATTAGATTATATAATATTTTAAAATATTTTTTTATATTTACAGAGAGCAAATTTGAGACACAGTCTAATTCATCTTTAAACAAAGAATCATTGGACGAGCCATCTTCATCTATTTCATCCAAATTATTAGCATCTTCGTCTTGCCAAACATCATCCATGAATGATCAAAAATCTCCATTGCTTCTTCAGTCTGATTCTTTAATTATGAAGCGAGTGTCGAATGAACTGAAAGTTATCGATTCTAAACAAATAAGTAATCCAAATAAGGAAGAAAAAAATATACATCAAGATGAAATACTTTATTCCCTCCCATGTTTGGATGATAATTGTACAGATACTCGTCCTCATCGACATCTTTATATGATGCAACCTGTTAGAAACGAGATTTCTAAGGAAGAATCACGAAAATCAGAAACATCTGTTAACCAAAGTATTATAGATCAGCAAATCACATCTAATAAAAATTGTAAGATGGTGTCAACTCCAATGAATCCTTCTCCAATGATATATGCTGAGAGGAACCAAATTATAAGTCATGGATTGGCACCTACACCACTTGCATTATTCCCTCATCAGAATATGATGAGATCAGAATGGTCGATTCAGTCTCAATATAGATATCCAGGAGCCCCTCTTTATCATTCAGGTTACTATATAATATAAATTATTATCATTATTATTATTTTATATGTTTTATAAACGAAATTATAACTTTTCTCATTTCAGTTAATCCACAACTGCTTCAATATCAGGAAGGTAGTTATTATTCTCCAAATCATTATCATAGATTTCCGTATTATTCGTATTGGTGAGTAATTTCTATTACAGAAATTTTGTGGAATGCACACAGATATATAATTTTAGATATGATTTTAAACTTCGAAAATACAAGCAATGATTTTCCTTTTATTTTTAATAAAGTTAAGTTAAATTAAGCTACCACATTATTCATGGGATATGCTTTATCTGGCAGTGGCTACTTTTAGACCTCGCCACATATGCTGACCAAACCCATGATGAGATCAACCGAAAGGTTGAAGAATGGTCCTGAACTTATCTGAAAAATTAGAGGTATTGAACCCGATCCTCCAAGATGGGAAGCGAATGCTTTACCACGTGGCCATCCGGCTTTTTTTTTTTAATAAAGAAGTAATTAACTTTAGAGTATAAAATTTGAATCAATTTAAAATGTTTCGTGAATAATGCAAAACAAATCAAATTTCAAATGTAATAATAAATCAAAAAATCAGTTTGATATTCTATAACTTAAACAGTGTTTCCGAACTGTGATTTGCGGACCCCAAGATCAGATAACATGATTATAGGGATCCGCAAACTTTCTACGAAATTACAAAAATAAATTTCAATAATAATTTTAAAGTCATAATTAGTAAACCATAATTAAAATTGCATGGGAAAATATAGATTACATTAAATGCAGTCCTAAATTTTAATCTATATTTATTTTTGTTTGTCCACTGAAAAATGAAATATTTAATTCAACAATGGAAGTCCACGAATTTCTTTTTTAAAAAAAGGGATCACAGGGAAATCAAATTTGAAAAACAGTGACTTAGAGTAGTGGTCCCCAAACTTTTTTAATCGGGCATCACTACTCGTTGATTTCATTCTCTTTCTTCCTTCCCAATTCTTCTACTGTAACCCCCTCTTTCCTATTCCCCTATCCATTTTTTATAGGCTAAACTTCTGAGTAGGGCCTTATTCTCATTATACAATACAATACATTACAATCGCGCACATCTTTATCAATAAAGAAAAAATAGCACATAATCCATAGAACAGACAATGTATTATGACAAGCAAAACGCGTATCTCTCGGGTTCACGTCCCGGGTCTGGTCCCGGATTTTTTCGGGGTGCTGGGCCGGCCCGGTGATCCCCGTCCTTCACCATCCGGCCCCCCTCCACGGGTGTGGGTGCAGCCCGTGGTTGGAACTGGCCCCGCTCCCTTAGTAATCTCCCTGATTGGAAAGGGGGCGTAAAATATGCAAAAATAAAAAAAAAAAAATGCCGAAGTTTTGAATCATTCCACAAATGTTGTTTCTGTTTAACAATCTTTTTTATTCGGAAACATTTCTTGTTCTTTTACAGTATCAAAATAGACTATTTAGATTTAAATCAATGAAAAAGTAATTCATTCAGTTTTTATATTGAGTTTGTTCCTTTCCGCAAGGTATACAAATTTTATAATAAAAAACGATAAAAAATACAATTAAATATTTTTTCGTAAAATATAAATGTCTTAATAAATGAGATTTAAATTAAATAACTTATTTAATAAGTTCAATCTTTCATCAATATAAGAATACTCTCTCAAAATAGCTGCTGTTGATTTTTTTAATTCCTTTTAAATCATTACTGATTGGGAAGGAATTTAAAAAAATACTTTAAATACTTTCAAGGCTAAGAATTCGCAAAGGAAATGATATCACAGCAATCATTTTGAGATAGTATCCTATAACTTTTCCCCCTCTTTCTAATCATTACTGATTGGGAAGAGGAAAAAATACTAAATGGCGAAGGCCAATCTCAATAATACAATCTATCATCCCTGTAACAGCCTTCTACAGTCCAATTGATTCCTCTACAGATGAGAAGTCTATGAAATAACTTCCTAAGGGTGGGATAGAATTCATCCATAGTTTTGTTCGCATGTTAAGAAGCAATTAAAGAATGCCGTTTCTTTTCTGCTAATGACCTGATATTATTTCTGGCAGAATCCTTTCCCTCTCCTCGTGTTTTCTATATTCTTACCACTTCTTTTTTCAAAAAATTAAACCTAAGTATGTCTTATATTACTTAGCATAAGGCGGAGTCAATTGGATTGTAGAGAATAGGGTCATTGAACCAAGCCGAATGCCTCATAAATTTTTCAAGAGACAAACCTTGATTAGATCATTGGATAGAAAGCCGAAGCATTTCCACGCAGTCAATGCAGCGGACATTGAAAGTCGCCTATATCTTTTATATTCTATTACAGCGTTTCTCAAACTATGGGTCGCGACCCCAAATGGGACGTGATGAATTGCTATAAATCAGTGCTTCTCAAACTATGGGTTGCGACCCCCACTTCTCAAACTATGGGTCGTGATCCCAGGTCGCAAAGCGAAATGCTACTCAAACTATGGGTCGCGACCCTATTTGGGGTCGCGAAGCGAAATGCTGGATTTCACTTGGGTCGTGACCCATTTCGCTTCGCGGCCCAAAATGGGGTTTGCAAAAATTAAATGCAAACATTGGAATTTCAGTTTATATGTAATTTCACAAACGCCCAATATTTAACATATGATAGCATATGAATTTTCAGTGTAGTTGACCTCCAATATTTAACGTATGACAACATATGAATTTTCGGTGTGGTTGGTTGGCCAATATTTAACGTACGACAACATATGTATTTTCAGTGTAGTTGGCTGAATTTCACAAACGCCCAATATTTAACGTATGAATTTTCAGTGTAGTTGGTTGATTGTGTTCATTTTAATTGACAACATATGTATTTTCAATGTAGTTGCCTGATTGTGTTCATCTTAATATGTGTGTAAATGATTTATGTACTTGTATGTTTTATTTCATATTTAATATCTGGGAAATGATTTATATACTTGTATGTTTTATTTCATATTTAATACCTGGGATCGCAATAATTTGTATGTTTTATTTCATATTTAATACCTGGGATCGCGAAAAATCTCGTAATATGTTTTATTTCATATTTAATACCTGGGGTCGCGAAAAATCTCGTAATGGTGTACTTGTATGTTTTATTTCATATTTAATACCTGGGGTCACGAAAAAGATTTGTATGTTTTATTTCATATTTAATACCTGGGATCGCGAAAAATCTCGTAATATATTTCATATTTAATACCTGGGGTCGCGAAAAATCTCGTAATGAAAAAAGTTTGAGAAGCGCTGCTCTATTATAATTAAATAATTAAAGTAAATATATGCTAAATAATAGTAACAGCTCTGAAATTTTTCTTTTTAGGAGCAATCATAACCCTGATTTCGGTCATGCAAGTCCTTTAGGATCATATAGTTCTACCCAAGGAGCTTTTGGTTCTACCTATGCAGACTCACCTATCGTTCACTATTCTATTAGTCCTGTTGTTCGACCCCGTTATGTTAATTATAATGTACTTTCCGAAAGTATGAATATGCTGAATTATCAGTCTATGTGAAAGCACAGTTTAAAATAATTTAAAAGTTTAAATTATTTATTTAGTCTAATGAAATATAAAACAATATTGTCATAAAAAATATAACATTTTGTATTTTTTAATGAAAATTATTCGACTTTGTGAAAGTATTGTTTAATTTATAATTCAAATTATTATTAAATCTAATGAATTAAAAAGAAAATGAATTTTGTTATAAGTTTTATAATTTAAATACAAAATATGTAATAAATTTGTTTATGCTTTATTTTTGGGATTGATTATAATTAATGAAATACTTTTTGTATTTATTAAGTTAAATAAATATTGTTCTAATTATGGCGAAATTAATTTATGTTTAAAACTTTGTGTTTATAAATAAATAAAATTTTAGAATATTTCAAAATGAATAGTGACTACTTGATAAAGAAGGGAAGTCGGAATCGAGACCGGATCCTAATTCATCCATTTGTCCGAATCCATCAGCAAAAGTAGGTGATTCGTGACATTCTGGAATGATTTTTTTTTTTATTTAGCCCCTTTTCAATCAGGGAGATTATTAGGGGGAGGGGCCAATTCCACCACGGGCTGCGCCTACATTCCCGGATGGTGAAGATTGGGAATCGCTGGGCCGGCCCCAGAACCTTGAAAAATCTTTTCAGGAGATGTCGAACCCGGATTCTCCTAAGTGGTACGCCAATGTGTTACCATTCGGCCATCCAGTCGCCTCTCTGGAATGACTATTACTTCTATCTTACAAATGGAAGCGGTATAAAATTACAAGTAATGTATACTTCTGTTTAAAATATTTTTTGAATCAATAATTATTTTAAAAAGTTTAGGCTAAAAGTAAAATTGAAAATAATAATTTTTAAAAAATAATATGTTGTATACCATTTTTTGAATCAATAATTATTTTAAAAAGTTTAGGCTAAAAGTAAAATTGAAAATAATAACTTTTTAAAAATAATATGTTGTATACTATATATAAGATTAATAAAATTTCAAATAAAATATTTTAAAAGAAATGCGGTAATTATCATCGAGTTGATAATTATTTTGTAAATTAAATTAAAATCAGTAATATAACTTCAGAAAATAAATGTTTCGATATAATATCATTATCTTAATTTGATAGAGGAAAAATATTGTAAATAAACAAAATTACTAATTTTCGAATAACGAAAATTAAAAAAAATAATAATAATAAATAATGATGAAGTCTATCCAATCAGCATTATACATAACGATGACGACAAAATTAAAATTGGGCTGTATGAAAAATCGGCAGTTTTAGAATTAAATAAAAGTCAAATGTAAAACCAAAATGATTAGTATGTTTACTTATTAATCTTTTTTATTAAATTTGCAATAAATGAAATCTTATTCATCATCATTTATCGATAAATTACGCAATCGTTTAAAATCGGCTGAAACCGAAATAGAATCACGTGATGTTATTCAACCAATCGTATCGTGTCATCCATATTGTTGGGAAATGAGCGAAGTAAATTTTTCTTCTAACAAAGCAATTTGTAGTTTCAGTTTCCGATGTCTGTTTTGGATAATAATCGATTATTTGTCATTTGGAACGGATAAATAACGTAATAAACATCCACAGTGCGTAAGTTAATTCAAATTTATTCAAGATATTAATCTTCTAAATTTAGCTTTTTGTTAAACTGCTTCATTATCATCTTCCCTTTCTCATCATTTTAATTTAAATATAAATAAGTTTATCATAAAATATGTTACGCATATTACCAAAATTATTAATTAAATTCGCATGGAATAATCATTAGTATTTAGTAGAATATGATATAACTATAATTTTTAACATAAAAGTTAGCACTAAATCTCCAGTTACGATATTTGATTATTGAGTATTTATTCCAGTTATTGGCATTCTAGAATGTTTTACTACTTTATTGTATTAAATTAAAGAATTTATTTATGTTTAAATTTCTAATATATTTATCCATAGTATAGATTTTCCAAACAAAATTTGCAAGATTATCATATGTATTGTATTTTTAATTTTCCAACTATCAGCTTTTCAAATGTAAGTGGTCAAATGGATTTTGTTTTAAATAGAAGTTATTAAATTTTTATGGATAAATTATTAAATAAAATTACCTTTAAAGCCATACTGTGTATGATAAAAAGCACACTACACAAAGCACTTTACACAAAATCTGTTGAGCTTTTGTGTAGTGTATAGTTCTCTCTAAAATTGTAAGTGTATCATTAATTGATGATTTTTCTGGTAAATCACATTTTGTTTCTAAGTTACTGATATATTTTGATTTTATCAGATGAATGAACATAATTTTCAAAATAAATATTTCTAGGATAAGATACAAATTATTTCTAAGTGATGATAAACTTTGAGTAGAAAAATCCTAAGATTTGTCTATTCCAAATATTTAGTATATATATTTATATTCTGATAAAGGCTATAAACATATATATAAAAATTATTTTCGTGATGATAGGACAAAGAACTTTAGATTAAATAATAACCAAATAGCTAAGCAATTGTAGCATTAATAAATAATTTTTGAAATAACTGAAATTAATGACTGATTTTAACTAATATGACTTTAATTTTATATTAGTTTCAAGAGCAAATAACAGCCAGTTACTAATATTTCCCATTTAATTATGAATAATGAAATGTTTCTACTTTTAAAATAGAATATTAAAATTATTTCAAAAAATTAAAGCATATATAAAAACATGATGCATAATCAGAAATTATTATAACTGATGCCAGATATTTTTGTAAAAAATAATTTAATTGATGAATGCAAGATTGTTTCATATTTGAAGTAAAACTGTTGAGTACAAATTCACTTGTAAATTGAATATTTACAATGTATTTGAATGAAATTAATAAAATCTGTAAACACAAAAATCCTCAACTTGTAATAAGTTATCATCCAGTGTACATAGGTGGAGCAGGAAAAATATAATCTTAATGGATTTTTTATGTAATATATGATTTTAAATGCAATAGAATTAAAAATTGTAATCATAAGATGTCTTTGACTAACAATGCTGTCAACTTATGACCATAATATGATCAGTCACTATATATATGTACATAAATTGAGGAATGGTTTGATGTGCTGGAAGCATTCTTGTGCCTGGCTCTTTTAGCTTTCTGTTTTAGTTTGCTACAGTCCTGAATTGTGTCACAATAAATATTAATAGTTGAACAATCAATAGATATAGGATATTTATGATTTATGTATGACTTTGTGGTTTGAACCAAACTCTGTTGGAAATTGAAGATTGTAGTTTTCAATTATGTTATAAAAATTAATATCTAAATATGTAGATTAAGGAATTAAATCTATCTAGGTCTTGAATTTAAAAAAATATACTTTTTGCATATTGTAATATTACTTATTTGTTATAATTTTAACAATTTGTAATTCATACCAAAAAACAATAGGATAAACAAATAATTGTGTGTGTGCATATGTGTAAATGCAGTTATTCTCATATTTGTATAGCAGATAAAATAACATAAAAATAAAAAATAACACCATATTGATTTAATCATAATTATTTATATTAACAATTGCATATACATGTAAATAACTATTTTATCTAACTGCTTTTTAATAATAATCCTTTAAATAACAGCACCAGACTGCAGTTGATTATCAACACAAAAAAAATTTTTTATTGGAACGTTTTCGGTCATCATATAACCATCATCAGCACATTCTGTTCTAAAGTGCTGATAATGGTTATAGGATAACCGAAAACGCATATACATGTATAAAGTAGTGTGCAGTTTTCGTATTTCAGCCTTTGAACATATATTTATATGAGAAAAATAAAAATCACTAGAAATAACTGGTAGAATGATCTTTTATTCGTATTTGTGCAGTTGATCAGTCCCAGTATTTTATGAATTTTATTAGATATGGATTATAAATAGACTGTGTGTAATGACTGTTGAAACACATTTCACATCAAATCTGTTTTGTTTAAAGTTACAACTTAAGCTGGGGAGAAAAGGCCAAGAAACTACAATGGAAATTAGAAAATTAATTATTTATCATCATCAGAAAGATAAAAGTTTACAGGAAATTAATAATATTGTGAGTAGAAACCATTCTATGATTCAATATATAATAAAAAGATATAAAAACGAAGGAAGATTGGAGAATAAACCATGAAACAGCAAATGAAAATTATTTAATGATAGTGAAGAATGTGTTATTCTAAAGTAAATTTTAAAAATTTGTAAGAATAGTGCCTCAGAATTATAAAATACTATATGAAAAACAAATTGTTTATAGTGTTTTATGAAGGTATGAATGTAATGGTCATATTGAAAGAAAGAAATTGTTCATAAGTGAAATTAATAGACATAAATGACTAGAGTTTGCTAAAGCACAAGTTAATTGTGATTATGATTTTCGGAAACACATTATCTTTACTGATGATTCAAAAAATTAAATGCATCAAACAATAGTCTTAAGAAAGAGAACTTGCAAGCATCAGTAAAATGTGGTGGTTTAGTTATGATGTGGTGATCTTCCACATCTGGAGTTTGTAATCTGTGTTATAGATGGAATAATAGATAAAATGAAATATATCAACAATTTGAATCAAAATTTAAAGCAAAGTGCAAAGAAATTGGGCATTCTTGAAAGTTTTGTCTTCATCAAAATAATGATCAAAAAGATAAAGCCTACATTACTAGACAATAGCTATTATGTAGCTGTTTCAAAGTTTTGAATATATCCCCACAGTCACTTAACATCAACCCTATAGATTTTCTATGGGGTCAATTAAAAAAGTCTCAAGAAATATGATATAACAAATGTTAGAGAGTTGGGGAAATTATAAACAAAATGGGAAAATATATCATCCAATAAAACAGAAAAGTTAGTTTAACTCTGTTCAAAATAGATTAAAAGACGTTATAAAAGTTAAGAGTTATGTTACACTAAATATTGAAAATATTTTAAATTTACAATTTTTCTATTTTTTTGATATTATGAATACTAATGAGGTGCCATTTTTTTTGCACTTTTTTAAGAATCTGCTTATAATTTGATTATTATGTTTAATATTCTCAAATATTGTACATTTTACAGAAGTTATACTTTTATAATTTGTTTTAATGTAAAAAAAAATAAGTCTCATAGATTCTCTTTTCTCTATATTGTCCAATGTTCATTACTTTTTATGAATATGACTGAGAGTAACTATATATTTATACACCTAATCTTCGATTTACATAGATTGGTTCTGCAAAAGTGCTCTGTAAATAAAAATCATGTAAATGGAGACTAACATCTGTGTAGAAAATCAAGGGTTAGGTTCCGTAATACTCAATTAAATATTTGCATTTTATTTAAAATTGCAAATAAAACAAATTTTATATAGCTATGAAACAAAAATTTTAAAAATAAAGGTGCAAATCATTCAAAATATAAAAAACAAGTTTATTCCATGTCTTCTCTTGTAATATTAAAATCTTTCTCAATTCAAAGTTCCCATTATTGCTGCTAGTTTCCTCTATCTCAGACTTTTTTAATTACTTTCTAAAAAAATTTTTGAAATTAACCTAATAAAATCTGTTATTACTGTTTTCCTTTTTATTTATTTCCTTATAAATCTCTTCATATTGAGTAAGGAGTTTTATAATTCCCTTTCAAATCTTTAAATGTTGAGGAAATAATTTATTGAAAGATTAACACAACTGATGATTTATTTTTCATTGTTTATTTTATTTATTTATTTGTTACAAATACAAATCAAAAATTGCGGAAAGCAAACACTGATTTGATATAAACAAAACACAAACAACTTTAAGTGATTACAAATTAAACCATATTAACAAAATGCAACTAATTATACACAATCCGATAGTGCAAATTAGAATCTTTGCATCAAATTAAATCTGATTTTCTGAAATAATCATTGGTGAGAAGTAAACAAGACAAAATATTATTTTATGAAAACTGGAAAAAACTATCAAATAATGATCCTCAAATCTTGCAAATAACTGTAAAAAATCATATTTACAAAGAACCAACAAGCCACCACCCTTTCGGTTAACTTGGTCAGCATTTATAATAATATAATCATACCTCAAACACAAATCTACAATATCTGGACTTTTCTTAATTACGAACCATGATTCGGTCAGAAAGATAAATAGATATTCTAAGTTTAATAATATTTCAACCTGACAGAGTTTATTATTGATTGAACGAACATTTTGATAGAAACAGCTACATAAATTTTTATTTTCTCTTTCACAATTCAGTAATTGCTATGCCTGAAAATTATACAGTGAATTATAATAATATTGAAATCCATTTCTTTGATTTTAATGTTGAGTTGAGGGCCATGATCTTTTGTGTTCAAAAACCTTCAGTAATGCTCTAGATTAGGGGTGGGCAAAAGGCGGCCCGCGGGCCAGATCCGGCTCGCGAAGGCATCTTATACGGCCCGCCGCATAAAGTAGAACACATTACAGTTTCAAGGCCCACATTTGTAGAATTCTACTGAAAAAGAGAAAATAAAATAATGGATATTCTGTAGTGTAAAATAATGGATATTCTCCTAGTGTACACATACACTACTGAGTTACTCCAAATTTTGAAGATATGATTCGTAGGACGAATTATTTTCTAATGTTTCTAATCAAAATAATAGTTTCTACGGATGCATTTGAATTCTTTGCATACAAACAGAAACTAAAAAAATAATACAAGAAATGTATATTTTAAAAATAATATTGATACACGAATATATTCTTTGTATGAGTATCACAAAAGTGGTAACACACGATAGCGATATTGATAAGAACATGTTGCAACCGTTATTCTTATCCCGTGTGATGGTGAGAGGAATATATTTGTGCAAGAATCAATCTTGCTTGAACATGAGTAGTCATTTTATGCCAAAGTACTGTAGTTTTATTAATTATTAATAGATTAGCTAATGTTATCATCAATAATTTCATTACATAATTACAAAATGGCACCATAAGATTAAATTCGTTCTTAGGTACATTTCAAATTTTATACGACCCACGTCATCCTGAAGATTGTTTATCCGGCCCTTGGCAGAAAATAATTGCTCACCCCTGCTCTAGATGGCCAGTGATGACTATTAAGTATGATGTCGATTTTAGTCAGCTCGACATCTGCAGTAAAAGAGGAATAAGAATTAAATCTGGTTTTCATTTTAACAACATTTAGGTGTAATATTGAAAAAATGTTTAAAAAAAGAATTTATATCTTCAGTCGAAGTGTTTGGGTGCAAGCGACTAATAAGTTTTTTAGTCGGTTGACCTTTCCGGATCTTGACCCAGTTTGTGTCACCATATGGTGTTCTGACTGTTGCTTCCTGGCACATCAATATTTCAATAATATAGAAACACAGAGAAATTTTCATGTGCAGAGCTGTTTTTTATTTTAAATAAACGTTTTAGCTTTCCATAAGGTCATTATCAGCTATATAGTTATAAATATTATTATATACACCATTGACAAGTTTCTAATTACAAAACAAAAAAAAATATTGGACTGAAGAACAGAGAATAATGTTAACAATAAAAATGTAATATATTATAAAAATTTAAGATTGGCAAATTATTAATTCTTTTTTACACCGGATTACATTAAAAAATAGACAGTGAATGTAGAGGCACTGACAACAGTGGAGATGCATTCAAAATTTTCAGTTGTAATTCAAGTTTGTTTTATAACTCAGAATATGATTTCTCATAGACAATGCCATTGCATAGGTATGTGCAGATTGTGCACTGCATAAGAGCACTTGATCAATGGGCAAGATTTGAATCTAAAAAACTTAACATTACAACAACTATCTTCAATTGAATCAATTTTAAATTATTATAAATCAGTTTAAATTTACAGAACATCAGAATTTTGCTGTATAAATGACAGGTATTTGGTTGATCCTATTTTTTCTTAAAAACTGATGAAGAATAGAGAAAAGAATGTTTGAATATGAATCAGCAGATAATCTGTAAAAAAAATAAGAAAAATTTTTAAATATAATTTTTGCATTACTAGACATTATAATATTATCTTTTATTGAAAGCTTTCAACTGTTAAAAAAACATAATAAAGTATTTAATATCATATGTAATATTGAAAAATTAAAATAATGGGATGAGAACAAACATTTATAACATTGCAAAGATTTACATTTGAATATGACTGATGATAAAGATCCAAACAAATATGATATTGATGGCATTCAATTTTTGATGAACTGAAAACTTTGCAATGTTTCATAAAAAAGTTTAACCCAATTGATGGTTTAAAGTTTATTTATAGAAATAGTTTAAAGGATTCATTTCAAAATATTTCAATGGTTTTGCAAATTTACTTTAACTCTATCAGTGTTAATAGTTTCAAGAGAAAGGAGCTTCTCAAAACTCAAAATAATCAGAAACTATTTAAGATTCACTATGTCATAAGAATATGTGTCAAATATGGTAACAACAAAATATACAGTTAAACACTGATGCACCAAAATTTTTAATTAGATTCTTGAAGATCAGAAGAGTAACATTGTAGTTGCAGTCAATTCTTGTTATTCACAGTAGTTATGTTCTGTAAATTCTTCGCAAATACTGAACCATTGTGCCTATGGGAAATATAGAGTTAGGTTCCTGTGAATCTTTCTTCCCAACATTTTCATCCTTACTTTATATATGTTTTTTTATTTAAAGATACCTTATTTAATGTGTATTACAGTACTTACAAATAATTGTAGTATATGCACTGTACAGTAAAAACTATATACAATAATCTTTATTTAATTTTTTAAAACACTAAATATATAGTAAATAAAATTTTATTTTTGATGGATAGTTGTTTGATGTTGCAGGATGGATTGAGGTGGCATCTGGCACATTGTCTTCCTGAAGTGCATTGAAAAACTGCATCAGCCTTGTTTGCATTGCTTTTTGCCTCAAATCTTCTAAAATCTTGGTATAAGGAGCAAATGTGTAGGAAGTTAGGCATTTAAATTTGAGATTTTTTTTGATCAAGCATAAGGTTACATTCTTCTGTGATTTTTGCAGATGATATGAACAGGCTTTTGGCTTGTGATCTATGGAGTGAGCAAGAATAGGTAATGAGACTTTTCCAGCAGAATGACACAGAAACTACATTTGGTAACAAACAATTTTCTTTATTAAAGAGAGTTTAAATTGGTAATAGTATTTTTGCCACTCAGCGGGAGTCCGCGAATAAGCACGAAAGTGCCACAGAAGTCGATTTTGTGGTTACAAATAAATTTCTGTGAATAGTTGAATATGCAAATATGGAATCCGCAAGTAACGAGAATCAACTGTATTTTATGATTATTTAAATTCTTCATTTTTGCAAATATTCTGTGATTTTATAAAGAAGTACAGCGAGTGTAAAAAGTATTCGTACACTTCAACATATGAGGGAAAAAAGATCTGCACGGGAGCATAAATGAATATTTAGAAGAAATAAAAAATGCATGTAGTTTAGAAGTGTTAGCTTTATTTTTCGGAACACAACCAGATCGAAATAACCAGAAAAAATGTTTGAAACTTACAAACAAAGAAATATGTTGCATGATTATGCACACAAAAAGTATTCGTACACCTGTGTCTTTAGGTGAAGTTCATCAAAATTTTGAGCATTGTTAATATTTGGTTGGATTTCCTTTTACTTTTATTACTGCATCAAGTCTTCTGGGCATCGAATCGACAAGTTTTGCAGTGACAGATGGTGGAATATTGTTCCATTCCTCTTGCAATGCCTTCTCTATGTCATTCTTGTTAGATATGGACCTTGTTCGTATTTTTGATTCCAAAATGCTCCACAAATGTTCGATGGGGTTTACGTCAGGAGATTGAGGAGGGGTATGAAGTTGTTTTGGGGTATTGTACAGCAGCCACAGTTTGGTATTGTGGGCTGTATGCTTCGGGTCATTGTCTTGTTGGAAAATAAAATCATTCCCTAGACCCATTTTAAGAGCACTAGCATGGAGATTTTGTTTTAAAATATCAATATACATGTATTGATCCATCTTGCCCCTTATAATGTGCAGTTTTCCAACCCCAAAAGAACTCATGCAGCCCCACACAAGAACAGACCCACCACCATGTTTCACAGTAGGCACCAAGTTTTTAGGCTGGAGCTCACAATTCTTCTGCCGCCACACCATTTGCCTGCCGTCCGATCCAAATATGTTAAATTTGCTTTCATCACTAAAAATGACTTTGTTCCAGAAGTCATTACCTTTGTCACGATGTGCTTGAGCAAACAGCAGACGTTTCTTCCTATTTGCTTTTCCTACCCAAAATTTCTTACGTGGAACTCGACCGTGGTACCCTTCCTTTCGGCAGATATTGCGCACAGTACTGGCTGACACTGTTGACCCTCGTTGCTGTAGGTCTGCAGACAACTTCGGAGCACTGATTTTGGGGTTTTTCTTAATTTCACGAAGTATATAATGTTTGTCTTGCTTGGATAGAATCTCTGGTCGGCCACTGCGGGGTTTGTTTTTTACTGATTTAGTCACACAGAAGCGATTTATTATTGATTGCACTGTTGATCTTGGTCTACCAATTTGCTGTGATATTTCATTTAGCGATTTGCATTGGTTATGCAACCGTATTATCAAATTTCGTTCCTCCTCACTACTCTCTTTCCCTTTTCGTCCCATTTTCTGCTAATTTGCATAAAAATGCACTAATACTGCATCTTGAGTACTTTCGACCAATCATCGCCAATATTAGGAGATGAAAACATGTGACTTAGAGGAGGTTTGATGATGCGTTTTCGAGATTTGATGAAAAACAATCTAGTGTACGAATACTTTTTGTGTGCATAATCATGCAACATATTTCTTTGTTTGTAAGTTTCAAACATTTTTTCTGGTTATTTCGATCTGGTTGTGTTCCGAAAAATAAAGCTAACACTTCTAAACTACATGCATTTTTTATTTCTTCTAAATATTCATTTATGCTCCCGTGCAGATCTTTTTTCCCTCATATGTTGAGGTGTACGAATACTTTTTACACTCACTGTATAAATATTTTTGATAATATAAATGATAACCATATGGCATATGTATATAATATGTGACTATTATTATTGTTGTTGATATAATAAATACTTATATATTACTATAAAATATTTTTTTCTATTTTTTTTTGTTCATTTACTAACCCCCTTTCTTTACATTATGAAAATTTACACCTTATATCAATATGGTGGCATTGAGCTGTTCATAGATTCAAATTATAAATGGAAATTAATTTCCCCAGCTACCAAACTCAGAATAATCAAATGATTTTTTTTAAAAGGAAATATAGTGTAATAATGCTGAATAAATGCTGTTTATTCAGCATTATTATATATTTTTTAATTTTTCATTATTTATTTTGCTGTTTATTCAGCAAAAAAATAAGGAAAAACTAAAAAATAAATTTATTGGTAAAATTAAATATTTTGGTTGTTCATTTTTAGCTAGGTTGCTGGTTTTAAAAAATAATAGTTTATTCATTTTTGTAATTTAACATTTACATCTAAATTGATATCTAATAAGATATTAGAATTAAACTTGTAATATGAATTTTGTGTATGAAAATTGTTATATTTAAAAGATTGAAACAAGAATTAAACTACTTTTTTTAAACCTTGATATTTCACAGTTTGATTAAAATATTTTTTTTTTTTAAATTAGCATTTAAAATAATATAAAATATTAATACAGTGTTATTTTTAAATTTGAATTAAGGGTACATTATCTGAGTCATCAAAAATATTTTATGGTTTTTCCAAAAGTGTTTCCATTCTTCACCCTGAAATTGCAGTTCAAATACCAGATAACAGATTGGTATATGATTATCAATTTTATCAAAAGGTAAATATTTACATTTTATTAAATTTCATATTGACTTAAATAAATGTTTATTGATTATTCAGTAATATCAGATGTTTCATTTGATAATTTCTAAATAAATATATGCAACATAAAAACTATTCTCATAAAAAGTAAATATATAAAATATAAAAAATACTCAACAATTCAGATCTTATGATAATACAACATATGCTCTACTATAAAGGGAATTATAATAGAGCATAAATTATCCAAACTAATTGGAATCAAATTGATTTGGATAATCAAACATGCATTAGAATATCCAGTTTATACAAAGCAAGTGTAATTAGACCTTCAATTAAATTACAATATTGTATGCAAGATTAATACTACATTTTAAAGTATGAAATATAAAAAATAATATAAATACATTTATCAAAATATTTTAAAGAAACAATGTACAAGTAGTACTTGACTTATGACCACTCCAACTTATGATGGCAGGTTCAAACTGAACCCATTGTAAGTTAAGGACTATTTGTATATTATTTACAAACCATTTTCTGAATAAATTATTTCTTTGTGGTATTGTATATAGCTTTAAATGAATAATCAGAAACAAATGCATTAAGCAGTAGGAGTAATAGTTCAACATAACAACCACTACAATAAAAGTAGATACTGTAATATTTTTTTGGGTGACTGTAGTTCATATATTCAACATTCCACTGTGTATTTATTTAGAATATTTTTATTTAAATTCATTACATCAAGAAAGAAAAATTATTTTATACAGATCTAATGATATAGAAAACTATGATTGTGATTGAATAAATCTTTAATAATATCTGTATACAATAAATTTTGAATAATATATATTTAAAAATTATCTTATTTATACACACATTTCAATTTTATATTTTTAACATTATTTTATTGATGTAATTTCTTTTTTAAATTATTATATTTAAATTGTAAAATAAGTTTAGAATTTTTATGAACAAAATTTCTTATTTGGTTAAATTTTTGTTATATAAATGTTAATAAATTTGATAATTTTACTATAAATTATGAGATATATAATACTTGTGTTTGCATAAATAAATATTGTATATTCAGAGTATAGTAGCTTTATTAAAATTATTTTTTAAGTATGACAATATGCCAGGTGAATGGATTATTTGGGAATATGAAATTTTAAAAACAGAAATTAATCCTTCTTCAAATGTTAATGAAATTATTATTCCAACTATTGATACTATACGATATAAATACATAACATCATTATTGATGTGCCATCAAAAGTCAATGTTATTAATTGGACCAACTGGAACTGGAAAAACATTATATATAACTGTAAGTAGATAAATAAAATATAAATACTTAACTTTTTTATTGAAATCAGTAATATTTAATGAAAAATAAATGTTAACAGTTTCATATTATTAATTTAATATTGTTAACAAAGTAAATTTATATATTTTATTACACTATCTTAAATAAAATTTAAATATAAAATTTTAGATTTGTTCATTTTAAGAAAAAAAATCTATAAATTTATTTATATATTTATATCAAATATATAAATAAATAAATA
>AYEL01090311.1:0-31281 GCA_000484575.1 Olivierus martensii | reverse complement strand
AATAATAATCGTCTAGAAATCATCTTTAAGAAACTAAAAACTAGTGAACTGTTGCACGTCTATTTTTAATTAATTAAATAATTTGTTTTCATTACTATATGTTAATTATCATTTACTTAAATATATTTTTATATGGTTATAATTTTATTAATTTTAATAATGATATTGTCGGATTTGAACTGATTGTGATAAAAAAAATAACGATTAACAACTGAGCTAACGAATCATGTGATGCGATGACGAGCTGTTATAGAGCTCTATTTTGTTGGAAGTTCACATAATCAGGAGTCGTTAACCAAAGCCTGCATCATTAACTAAGACATTTTTTTCTTACAACCACTCGTCGTTAACCAAGTATGTCGTTATCCAAGGCCGTCGTTAACCAAGGTACCACTGTATATCAGTTTTTTTATAAATAGCATTATGTTAATGAAAAAATTATATTAATCAATTTCAACTGATTAATATAATTTTTTTATTACTTCAATATATATTTTAATTTTGTTAATTTTAATTTATTTATATTTTCAAGGATTTTTTATTAAATCAAACTGATAAGATGTATAAACCACTTATTATGACTTTTTCTGCTCACACATCTGCTAATCAAACACAAAATACCATTCTTGAAAAATTAAACAGAAGAAGCAAAGGGATATATGGTCCATTACCTGGAAATTTATTGGTATGTTTGTTTTCTTTTATATTTAAAACATCAGTTTTAAAGAATTTAATCTTTATGATGAAACAAACCAAAAATTCTAGATAGATTTTTCATTGATTCCTTTATTTATTAAGATAATTTTATTCATTACTGAGCTCTAAGAAATTATTTAAATGCTTGTTAAACATCATGTGTTTGAAATAATATTAGAAACAATATATTTTTAAATATTTTACATTAAATGTTCTATTATTACATTGTTATAAAAATTAAGTTCATCAGAATTGATTGAATAGTAAAATTATTAATAAACTAATACTGACACAAAACAAAGTTTAAAACTAGTCTAAAAAAGGAAAACAATATGAAAATTATCTTACTTAAAACATGAATGAAATTTATTCTACCAAAGATATTTTCAGGCAGCAGTCATTTGAATTGATTACTTAATCAATTCAAATGACTGATGAACTGAATGATCAAATAATTAATAAGATAAAGAAAGTCTTCTTTATATTATTAATACAGTGCCCAACACTTTTGTAAGTGTTTTGAGTCTAATAAATTTATATTTTTTGTTATTTAACTTGCTTGAGAATTTCTTCAATTTATTAGTGTAAGTTTCTAACACTTTTTGTCCGTCTAGTTCTAACACTCGTTTGTTACTCTTAGTTGTAAGTTCTCGTTTCCGGTTTGGTTTTGCCGGTTAACGTGAAGTGTTGTTAGAGTGTTTTTGACGTTAATTAGTATTAAGTTAGAACTTAAAAAAGACTTGAGCTCAGGCCGAACTCTGGATTGCAGAGTCGCTAGCCGTTAGGATTAGTTATAATTAGAATTATTGACATTCGTTCTAATCTGCGACTTTGCAAGGTTATATCAAGTCTGGTTTCCATTGTGAGATACATAAATGAGCCAATCATTTTCTGGTATATTTCTTTGGAACGTGGTGATTGTTCATATTTGTCATGGTGTTGATTGGTATCACCAGGTGTCTTTGTAGGATTGCAATCACTTAGTCCAAACATAACAGCACTTTTTGTGTATAATTTGCTTGATGGAGGAAGGTATGTTGTTTAGACCTTTCTTTCTGTATTCCAAGATCCCATTGTATGTGTGACAGATCATTATCTGTAATCTGTAGTATTATTGAGAATGAAATAGGTTTGTAATTTTGTTACCCATTTATGGATGTTAGTTTTCTTTTCCAGATCTATTCACATATATTCATGGATCATTTTTTAATTGTTCCAATCTAATTTCCAATAATACAGTTTCTAATTTATCATTCCAACACTTCTCAGACTATAGTAATCCATATAATCCTTTTGTTCAACTTACAGAGCAGTTCTACATCTGAGAAACCTGTGGATTGTTCCATATATACTTCCTCATTAGTATTCCCATACAGTTATGCTGTTTTCATATCATAAAACTTGACATCTAAATGTTCCTTAGTTGCTATTGCCATTAATAATCTTAAAAGTTTTTCCATTTTCATGACAGGTGCAAAGCTATCTTGATAATCTATCCCCTCTTTTGATTGTAACCTATTTCTACTAATTTTGTCTTTCTGCATTTGATACTTCTGTCCAAATTTTCCTTAACAGTATAAACCCACTTCAATGGTATGATTTTCATATTTTGCATTCTTTTGACTAATTTCCATACTTCATGTCATTTTAATGATGCATATTCTAATCACCTGCTTTAACTGTTTAACTATGCTATTAATCATATATTTAAGTATTTATTGCAGTTGAGGATAATGATAAAATTTTTATTCAACACCTAAAAACAACTAATGGTTTTGGTACGGCATACCATCTTCAGGTTTTACATTCAAACTCAATTTCGAAAGTCCAAGTGAATAAAAAAGGTTGAGCAACATGTTTGATTTGTCAAGAAAGTATCATTTTAAAAAATATAACATTTATCGTTATCATACTATGAAACATAAATCAGTTAATGACACTTTTTCTCACAGGTCTTTAGTAAGACATAAAAAATTAGTTTTCTTTGAGAAATCGTTACAACAACAACAAAGTGTTGCGCCAACTGCTGATATAGCATGTTATGGCCCGCTTGATGTAGCAAACAAATGCATGTGGCCTGGGGAAAAAAAGTTGAATATGATTGATCTAGACCAACAGATATATCCTTTAGTAAAAGTTTAGGTTTCTCCTATTTTGGTTATATAATTTTCTAAGAGAGCTCTATTGTTTCTGGCCATTGGTTGAAGGTGAGATTTTTGGTGAATGATTGAGGGCTAACTGTCCACTCATATCTTCTGATTCACTCCTCTATATACCATAGACATCAATAGATGTCATAGTTACTTTGGCAAACTACTAAATGGGTTAGAAACCAGAAATCTGTTTTGGCTTTGTTTACTTTAACTTCATCACACATTTGCTTACAACACAATAAAGCAGCATCTACAACAATAGAAATATTTAAAATTACAAGAAAATGAAAATTTTGTACAATTTATTGATCTTTGTGTTATTTTAGGTTTTATATGCCTATTTTAAAGATTATTTTGTGATTAGTTTCAGATAATTTTCTTTTAGAAATAAGAATTTAGTAGAAGTGATGCAGATAAACTAGGTGATTTATCAGCTGGGTTTGACTTGAAGACATTGCAGTACCAAAATAATTAATGTGTCATTATGAAATTTATAGGATATACAGAATTTTTTTTTAATTCCAGAATCAGGAATTGAAATTTTCCTGTAAATCTCAAGATTTCTTGTGACAGGATTCTTGAACATAATTGCTAGTCTTAATTATCTGATCTAATCATAATGAAAGGGAAATCAAATAAACTACATTTTTGTCAGTTTGTGCATTAAATTAAACAAATTAAATAAAATATTTTATAACATGTATATACTTATTTGAAGAAAGACATGCTGCCAAGTACACCAAACAATATTTTTTATTAAATGCTTCATGTTATAACTTTTTAACATCTGTACAATAAGATACTCTCAAAATTGGTCAAAATTATAGGACAATAATATAAAAGAATAGATTGTAATCTTAATTCCCAGAATAATTAGCCAATATTATTAAAGATAGGACTTTTATATCAACAACCTTTTTTACAACAATGTCTGTAATATATATACATTATTATATTACTATAATGATAAAGTAACTAGATTGCATATTATTTTTTCATTTTTATACAGATAGTCCTAAACTTACAATATGTTTTGAATTCTGCCATCATGTTGAAATGGCTGGAAGTTGAAAATGCCCAAAATTTATGGATTTCTTACATCTAGGACACTATACATTATTTTAATTAACATAAAGAACACAAAACTTCAAAAATCAGATTAAAAAAAGGATGCTTTCTGTTTATCTTATCATTGTGTCAGAGACTCGAACCCATTGGCCAATCACAGAATTAATGGATTTCATCACTGTTGTAAGTATGAATGATTGTAAGTTGAGGACTATCTATATATAAAAATGTAAAATTAATATTCCTCTGAATTGATGGCATAATTTCAAATCATAACTGAAACCAACAGCAATTTATCTTTTATAATTCAAGACTTTTTTCAGATTATGAAAACACACAGCATTCGGTGTTCTGTTATTGGTCTTGCAGCTGAACTAAAGGTGTGTCGGACACTCACAAAAATGACAGGAGGTAGAGTTTGTTAGCAATGTAATTGATGTTCACTTTAGAAATTAAAAAATACATAAATATATTCTTATATAGGTACTTATCATGTTATTTTGGATGAAAGTCATTACAGAGAACTTATTAATTTACACACAGTTCCACCACCTGCTGCGGTAAATTTTATTTAAAAAGAATTATAAATAATTGAATTAAAACATGAATAATTTTTTATTTTTATATTTAAGGGCAGTATGGAGTCATGCTTGATTAGAATGGGTAATGTAAAATAATCTTTTTTTGTATTTCCAAATATTAAAAATTAAATTAGAAAATTTTATTGATAGGTTTTCCACATCATCAGACAGAAGCAGAAGGAACTCCGTCTATTTGTTTCTGGTAAAAAATTAGATTATTTTATAAATTTGTGAAATGTTCAAAAAAAAAAACATAAAATATATATCCAAATTTACTTTTAAAACTACAAATAATATACAGTTATAAGCTCTCAGTTAAAGTGAAAAATGGTTATAAATATAAAATTCTAGAACCAATGGTTCTAGAATTTTATATTTATAACCATTCCATCTCGTTTGATATAAAGGATGTAATATTTGCACTGATGATGGTTTATTAAAAACCAAAAGTACTCTGCAATAAATAATTGTTTTTCACTTTAACTGAGAGCTTATAACTGTGTATTATTTAAAAAAAAAACATTTTGCAATTTAACATTTTAGCCATTTAGACAGTAAAGATCCTAGTGAGGGATTTGGTAGTGCTGGTTATTACTGTCCCCAGTGCCGAGCTAAATATTGTGAACTACCAGTTGAATGCAAGGCTTGTGGTAAGTTATATATATAAACATTCAATGCCTGACTACATTATTAATTGATTCTGAAAATTACTTTAAGTTTGGAAACTCTTTTCCTATATAAATGTATGTTATATGTAGATAATTCCAGCTCAGGAGAGAATCTTTTAAATTATTTATAGAATATAATTACTCAAATTTAATTTTTTCCCTTAAATAAAAGATAAATATAAAACAATATCAGTTTTGTTTTGCTTAGTATTATAATATTGATAAAATACAAGTAATTCAGAACTTTACTAATTAATTTTTCATGGAATGACCTCATAAACCAAGAATCAATTTACCCATAAACATGTGTTAAAAACTGAAATTCCATTTCAACAATGAAATATAACCATAATAAAATTAAGTGAAGGTCAACAAAATCATAATTAATGATGAAACATTGATTTATTTATCTAAAGAAATAAAAACATGGCTTTAAAACCATCCTGTTACACTCACAAAATGCACACAAAAAACAAAGCTCTAAACAGGAATAAAGTATTTATCCTGTTTAGAGCTTTGTTTTTTGTGTGTATTTTGTAAAAACATGGCATTTAAAATCAAACAAATTATAATAATTATGAAATTATTTGTCATATAAATGTTAAAAAATATTATTGTTCATTTTTATCTATAAACTATTAAAAAATATTGTATAGTGCTTTTGGTTTTTATTATATTATTGACAGATAAAAAGAGATGAGTTTCTATACAGATGATCTTAGGCACAACTCAGGAATATGAGTTATTTCCATAATATGCCAATAAAACTGTTGTGGCCAGAGTATGTATTACTTCTGCTTCTTGTATCAGCATTTAGCTATTTCTGATTTTATAGCAGATGATGGAATTTCAGTAACTTGCACTTACCATATCAGTAGAAAAAATTTTTATTTTTTAACCATTCCTGTATATCTTTTCTTCAAATCTGTGATTGGTATTCTTTCAATAAATATAGAATGATAAAGTACATTGTCCATTATGATGATTGAATTAGATCGTAAGTTTGGTAATTGATTTTTGAACCATTAAAAATTTTTAGCATTCACATCATCATGTTTATCTCCAATAAATGATTTGAATTTAAAAAAAGAGCAGATCTTGGAATAAATCTATCTTTCGTACCTGCATGGGAACACATCAGAGGTGGGATATTCAGTCCTATTATCTTCAGTTGTATCTTGCCATCCTTTAGATCAGGGATGAGCAAAAGCCGGCCCACGAAGGCATTTTGTATGGCCCACTGCATAAAGTAGAAAAAATTACAGTTTCAAGGCCCACATTTGTAAAATTCTACTCAAAAAGAAAAAATAAAATAATGGATACTGTCGCTAATATACACATACACTACAAAGTTATATAGTGGATACTTTGTAGTGTAAAATAATAGATACTCTCGCTACTGTACACGTACACTACCGAGGTACTCGAAATTTTGATGATATAATTAACCATGAACATAGTAAATTTCACCATTTATTAACCATGAACATAGTAAATTTCTCCATTCACATTAAGTTGTAAATGTGAACATAGTAAATTTCACCATTCACATTAAGTTGTAAATTTGTTTTTTAAAAATAAATTACATAGATATCTAATATTTTGTAACATTCTGATATAATAGATTGTTAGCCATCAGTCAGTTTAATAAAATACTTATGTTTTTAAAGAAAATTGTCTGAATTTTTTAATTCATAAGACAAATTATTTTCTAATGTTTCTAATGAAAAAAATAATTTCTATGGATGCTTTTGAACGCTTTGCATACAAACAAAAAGTAACACAAGAAAAGTATATTTTTAAAATAATAATAATACACAAATATATTCTTTGTGTAAATATCACAAAAGTGGTTACACACATTAGCAAGATCTGTGTGCAGATAAATTAGCGCAATCATTATTCTTGTCCCATGTGATGGTGAGAGGAATATGTTTGTGAAAGAATCATTCTTGTTTGTATGTGAGTAGTCATTTTAAGTCAATGTAATTTTTATTAATGTTATCATTAATAATTTCATTACATTAATTAATAATTACGGTGCTGTAAGCTAAATTCCCCCTTAGGTACTTTTCAATTTTTATACAAACCGTTTCATCCTGAAGATTGTTTATCTAGCTCGCAGCAGAAAATAATTGCCCACTCCTGCTTTAAATGATAATTGATTAGTCAAAAGCCATATTTTGTCTTCATAAACTATCAGATTTGGATTAGGTAGACTCATTTTGCTTTAATTCTCGACAAAACATACTACATTTTTCCACTTAACAAAAAAATAATAATTGCACACTTTTTCATAAAAAATTTTCTTTCATTCCATCACTCCATCTGAAATTTATATCTTTTAAAATTTTATGCAATATTTTTCTGCTACCATCAAAATCAATATCATTTTTAAGTTTTCTTAATAAGGAAGATATTGTTGGAATTTTTTATTTGCATACATATTATGAATTAATCAATAAATAATGCATTTATCAAAATTGTCCATATCATGTTTGGTGTCTTTCTTAATCATTTGAAAAGTCTCCTTCACATAAAATTTGCTTCTTTATTTAATATACAGTGGGTGATCAGTTAACAAGCATGATCCATTCAAAGATGATGTTTGGTACCCGAATTGTTTGTTAATCGATCATCAATTTACCATAGATTTTTATGGGAATTTGATTAATTCATTTTGGATACCCCAAAAAAATTAAAATAATACAGGGTGTCCGAAAAGTATCTTTTACACTTTTAGAAAATTATTAAAAAGATACAAAGAAGGATGTGCACTTAAGATTTTTTGCATTCAATAGAGTATCAAAGTTTTTTTTAAATAAAGTGGACACTATATAGCACCCATGATGGTGCCAAATATAGGTTTCCTCTCAAAATAGGTTCACCACAGGAAATGGCGCAAGTTGTAGCATGATTTATCGAATTTAAATCTGGAATGCAGGTACAACGTAAATTTCGATCTGCATATGATCGAAATCCGCCTTCAAGACCAACAATTTATGAATGGCATAAGAGATTTATGACAACAGGTAGCGTTTTGCCAAAAGAGAAATCTGGTCGGCCTAGCAGAAACTCCAATGATGTTGAACGAATTCATGAATCTTTTCATCGAAGTCCTTGTAAATCGATTCATTTGGTGGCCGATCAGTTACAAATACCTAGATCAACTATGCATGATGTAGTGTTGAAAAATCGAATTACAGCGGCCACGGGATTGTCGATTCTGTAATGCTTCACAAAAACCTTGCTTGAAATCTCTTACTGACTGAATGTGTTGCATGCGACTAACGATGCACATATTGAAATGTTGTAAGAATTGTCAAGAAAACTTTCTTTATTGAATAAAAAAAACTGTATCAAAGTAAGTGTATATCTTTGTTTTTTTAATGATTTTCTAAAAGTGTAAAGATACTTTTCAGACACCCTGTATAATTTATTACTATATTTCATTTATATTAATAACAATAATATATACATACACAGTCTTGCATTTTTATCTATCATGTTTATTTTCCATTTGTGGTACATTAAAGAATCTGTCCAATGTCGATTGCTTTTCTCTCCTCTTCAGGATTTTTTGGAAGTGATTAATAGCATTGTTGTGGTAGAAATCCCCAAGTCTGTTGACCTCTGTGATTAATAGCATTGTCGTGGTAGAGATCCCCCAAGCCTATTGACCTCAAACTATAAACATTGTTGCTGTAAAGATCCCCAAGCTTATTGACTTCAACCTGGTGATGTGCCGTGGTAGAGATCCCCAAGCCTATTGACCTCAACCTGGTATGGGTGCAATCTAAGACCAAAAAATTGTAAAATCTCTCTCTTACCTTCTTTAATAAACCTTTGATTTGTTTTAAGTTCTGTCCAAGTTCATTTTAATCGTAAAAAACTATTGTTCTCCCATCCTTACCCATAAATCCACCAATGCACGAAACCTAAGCCTGTCATTCCATTAGGTTAGTTAAGTCACCATAGCCTCATGGGATATTTTTATCTGGCGATTATTACTTATAGAGCCCATCACAGGCCGGCCAACACCCATGATTGAGGTCAACTGGATGGTTGAAGGATGGGGTTCAACGGGCTGGGCCTGGATCCTTTCTGAAAAATTGGAGATGTGGGACCCAGATTTGAACCCATTCCTCCAGGATGGTAAGCCACAGCTTTACCATGCAGCCATCTGGCCGATCTGTCATTCCGTCAGTCCACGAGTCCCACAATTTGTCCTGTGAGGTGTTCATTATCCGATCATAAAAATCTTTTGCGAAAGTGTTCGTTAACCGATCATCCACTGTATTGTTTTTATAGAAGTTCCTGTATTGTTTGATGTGCATTTGTTTGAATTATTAAAGTTGCGAATTGGAGTCTGATTCTGTTTTTCTTCTTCCATAAATGATATAACATTCATAATGATTTTAGCTTTTACCTACCTTCAATGGTGTGAATTCCATAACAAATAACAATTATAAATTAAACTCAGTGCTGGATTTAGATATTTTGTCACTTCAGGCAACATTAGAAAATGGCACCTCCTCTCCTCTTCACTCACACACATTAATACATTGGAACTAGAAATGTAATGATGTCAGATACATAGTCACTGAGAAACATACTAAAAACTTGTGTTGGGTTGGGAAACAGTAAACTTAGACTGGGATTATATACAGCTTTTAATGAAAGTAAAGTGGTATCTATGTTAAAAGCAATAATAATAAATAATGCATATTTGAGATTATGATATCCTGATTGTAATATGCCAATGAAAGAAAACATGAGGGAAACAAATACAGTGGTGCCTTGGTTAATGACAGCCTTGGATAACAATGTACTTGGTTAATGATGAGTGGCTGTAAGAAAAATCTCTTGGTTAATGACTTCTGATTATGTGAACTTCTATCCGATCTCACTCAGCCATGTGTGGGAAGACATTGTCGAATGGAGAACAGCTGTGGGGAATAGCTCAGGTATGTTTGACCAATCATAGCCAGCTGTTTGTGTTTTCCATATATACTGTTTTTTTCTTGTAGTATACTGTGCTTTATTTTAAAATTTGGGGCTATAATTGCATTTTATGATAAAAATGAATATTTAAGCATTTATTTTTTGAGTGTTGGTTCATATAGACCAAAGGCTGCATATATTCACTGTAGCTTGTAGGAGAGCCACCAAAAAAACTACAAAAGTTATATATCATATCATGTTTATTAATTACATGTTACAAAGAATATAATCAAAAGTAAACAAAGAATTTTTAATTGGATGCAGGTATTTACATTGATTTAACAAAATTTAACAATTCTAAATTTTCATTAGTTAAGTGGCAGTGCATGTGCGTGCACATGTACAATTTTTTAAATAATCTATTTCACAGACATAAATACAGTAAAAATAAAAGTAATGTTTATTATTACAAATATGTTTATTAATTTTTCTTATTGCTTAAAAACATTATTATCGAACCACTGTAAAAATTATTTCACTTCAGAAAAATATTATTTGAAAGTGCATTGTTCAAAACTACACATAATATTCCGTTGATTTTATGACTTGTTAAAATAACACATGGTAAGGCGGGCTGCCAACAAGTCTACAGAGGGTAGCGGTCTGTGCATCCCTGATATAGACAATAAATCAGCAAGTACATGTTATTGTTCGTTTGCTATCAAAAGGCAAAAATCAAATCTCATCTATATGAATCTATAAGCTGCTAATCAGTATTTATGGGTTCATTTGTCAAAAAACTCCGAAGTGAGTCCAATTGCCCTTCTGCTCAAGATTGATAATTAAAAACTGTTTTCATGAACAATTCATTTTAATAATGTTAATTTTTTTGTAGCAAATACAATAAATAAGTGATATTTTCCATATTTTTAGGAAATTTTAAATGAGTTTTATCTCATTTTTAATATTTACTATGGTTGTGGAGAGGAGCTAGAACAAATTAATCAATTTTCAATTAAATCTTATGGGGAATCGTGTCTTGGATAACAGCGATTTTGGAAAGGATTACCGTCGTTAACCAAGGCACCATTGTATTTATTTTGTTTAGACAGAGTGTCATTCAATCATGTAAATAATAATTTAATTCATATAGATTTCTCTTTCTCTAGATAAGTATTATCCTTCAGAAAAATACACCATTAAAAATATTTTATGCTGTAAAGATAAATATAATTAAGCTTGTATGTGAAATTGCAACTGCATTTTGGTGCCCCTTCATAATTTTCACCCTAGGTAACTGCTTCACTCTGGATCCAGCACTGATTAAACTACAACAAATATTTAACACTAAACAAATAAATCTTAAGATAAAAATGATGACTAAAAGTGTTCAGTTTACAATAGCTGGAAACTAGAGTCCAAATGTTTAAATGTGGTATATAGGTCATCTATTGTTAATTACTTTTGAGATTTTGCATAATCCCTTACTAAGTATAGTGATTCTAATCCTTATACAATCTGAATTGCCAGATTTTGTTGGATGAACTATACAAAACATTCTTTGTGGATTTTTAAGATGAAATCCTTATCATTTATTCTTGATGATAATCAAGAATTGATATAAAAAAAAACAATTATTTTAATATTGTACACATATACATATAAATGATGATAATTGAGAGTTCCAAAATAATTAAATAATAACTTTTAACTAAAAAATTTTAGTGATGATTATTCAGAGAAAAATGTAAATGATATCATTTCTATCACTGGAATTTAAGTAAGAATGACTTGATTAATCTTTTATATTTAAAAACAAAGTATTAATTGTAGTTAAATGTTTATCATTATTTTTTGAATTTATTAAAAAACATTTTTGATCTTCCAACGAGGAGGTCTTTAGTTTTCTATTCTCAGAATACAAAAATTTAAATGTAGTCAGTTGTATATTTGATTATGTACATGAGAGAAACAAATATTTATTTTGTTTATACAGACTATCATTCAATCATGTAAATAATAATTTAATGTAGTCGATTGGATATTTGATTACGTTTGCAACATTAAAACAAAGACAATTTTATAAATTTCAGTTAAATGACAGTGTAATATCCCTACGTTAAAAAAGTTTCCGAACTTTTTTAAAAAAAAAAGAAAGAATACAGATAATACTTACCTAAGCGATGTTTCCTTCAAAGTAGTTACCCTGTGCCACTATGCATTTTTGCCAATGTCCATACAAGGATGTAAATGCTGATTGCAAGCCTTTGCTACAGATTCCAGTGCCTTTGTTGCAGCTTGTTGAATTTCTACAGAATTAGAGAAACGTCTTCCTTTAAGCAAATTCTTCATCTGGGGGAAAAGAAAGAAGTCACATGGTGCAAGATCGGGGGAATAAGCTGGTTGGGGAAGCACGGGAATGTGATATTTTGACAGGTAATTTGACACCAGGAGGGACCTGTGAGCCAGAGCGTTATCATGATGTAACACCCATGATTTGTTCTTCAAAAGATCTGGTCATTTGTGTCTCACTGAATCTCTCAGGCGTTTAAGGGTGTTGACATACTCTTCTTTACTGATCGTATGACCAGGTTAAAGGAATTCTTTGTGTATAATCCCTTTATAATCAAAGAAAACGGTTAACAACACTTTTCCTTTGGAGTGGTCAGCCTTAAATTTTTTTAATCTTGGTGACGATGGGGATTTCCACACTTTCTATTGTCGATTAGATTGAGGGTCGTACACCAAGCACCAAGTTTCATCCTCAGTTATCAATCGATTCAGGAGATCTGGATCTGAATCCACTGCATCAATGTTATCACCACAAACTTGCATCCGCTCATCCATTTTTTCCTGTGACAAGTGTTTAGGAACAAGTTTTTGACAGACGTGGTGCATTTCCAGTTTGTCTGTTAAAACTATATGGCAATTCCCAACTGAAATGCCAGCTAATTCTGCAATCTCTGTAACAGTTTTTCGACGATCATTTTTCACAATTTCTTTAACAATAATGATTTGTTCATCCGTTGTTGATGTTGAAAGTCATCCTGACCTCTCATCATCCTCTAAACTCTGTCGATCTTTTTTGAATCATCGATGCCACTCATAAATTGTAGTTCGGCTCATTGCACTCTCACCATATGCTGACGTAATCATTTGAAAAGTCTTTGCGAAAGATTTTCCAAGCAAAACACAAAATTTAACATTTGCGCACTGCTCAAAATTAGACATCTTTCTTTTTGCGACGGTAAACTTTGAATATCTTTATTCACGAGTAACGCAGTTGCTCTGAACTCATTTCATCTGGATAAAATTGGTTATGGCTTGTCGGTCACATTGTCGTCTGTGCTTAAACAACAGGAAATGGTGTAATTTGCTCCCATTGGACAATAATTTAAAAAGTTCGAGAACTTTTAGAACGTAGGGATACATACTATAATATATTAAATCAGTAAATAATTAATAAAAATTTTTTATATTAAAAAATAATTTAACAAAAAAAATCTGTATCCATACTGAATCGATATATTAATAATTACATATTTTATCTTATGCTTTATTGCCACATCTTAGAAATAGACGTGCTCAGTTGATTGTTAATAGTTATAGTAACCATTTGCAACCAATTTATGTAAGTAATCGAATATACAATTGACTACATTTAAATTTTTATATTCTGAGAAGTAGATCTCTTTGGAAGATTAAAAACATTTTTTAATAAATGGTTAGCACTATTTTTTGAACTTAAACTGCAATTAGTATTTTGTTTTTAAATGTACAGTTAGAAATTTAATGAAGGAGTTGGTTGTAGTGTATCAATTTCATACATCTTTGAATAATTATGAAATTTTTTTCATTTTTTGATGATAATTATTTTCATAGGATTAACTTTGGTGTCTGCGCCACATCTGGCACGTTCATACCATCATTTATTTCCATTGAATGATTTTCAAGAGGTGGCTGTTAATACTTTAACAGAAGAAAATTCCAGGTAGGAAAATTTTTATTGCTTTAATTATTACACAAATCATAAGTAAAATGTATTGTTTCTATTCAAATGAAGTACAGTTTAGATGTTTACATAGAAAGAAAAGAATTTTCATAAACTAATTGTACTTGCTATGGCTAACCCCGGAAATTGGCCACAATGTTTGGCCAATGTCTGAAAAGTTTATCTTTTATTCTGATTTTGGAGTCTGATCAGCCAGTTCATGCATTGGTCAGAGATTGCTGCTGTAAATTTTATTCTATAAATAATATGAATAATAATGAATCAGTATTAATTAAATTATTACAGTTGAGTCTCTGTAGTCCAGTCCTCTGCCATTTTGACACTCTGTGAACTATTGTGCCACCAACATGAAATTTTCATGTCACAACTTGTCTATGTACAAAAGAAAATGACATAAAACAAATTGTCAGTCACTATTCGTTCATTGCGCATGCATAATCGGACTATTTTTTAAATTCAGTACACTGTTTACTGTAAAATAATGTTTTTACTGTATCAGTGTTTGCATTATCTTTACATAATGTCACAAATCAGAAAAAGTGAAAAACGAAAATATACGATATTGACTGTGGTCGAAAAGGTGGAAATAATTAAGAAACTTGATTTGGGAGAAATTTAGTGATTTGGCTTTGTTTCATGGTATTGGATGAGCCACCATTTATAATATTAAAAAAATTGGGATAATATTAAGTGCTTTTGTGAAAGATTTGAACAGCAAAAGCAGTGACAGGAAAGTCTTAATAAACGGATCATATTCGTTTGTGTAATTCCATTTTTTCATTGAACATCCAATAATCCGGTAAGCCCCAGAACCATATATATTGGATTATGGAGACTCTACTATATTTATATTATATTAGACATTATATAATTTTTTAGACAGTTCCTTTGAGTATAGCTTTTGTATCAAAACCTCTTCTAAAAATTACAAAAATCAATGTAGATTGGCCAATGAATGTTTCCAAAAAAATGAGGTGACTGTGCAGTGTCCAAGATGATAAAGCAGATCTGTCAAACTGGAGGCCCTCACCATAGACATAAATTTTTCTAGCCATCATATATTTTACCTTATGTAATTCATAAACACTATATAGAAAAAATTTAATTTATTATTCTTTACTTCACTTACTTAATGTGCCCAAATTTTTTCGATATTCTTCTATATAACATTATTAAAAAAAGTGTAAACAATTGGGAATGCAAGAGATTTGAATATTTAATGACTGCTCTCCCAATAGGCATTGTCCGTTAAATAGTCCTCATCAAGATCAGAGTTTGACATCACTATGTTAGAGAATTAACGATTCTCTTCACTGACGAATGATTAAAAGTGCAAATTAGTGATTCTGTTAGTTTTTTTTAAATAAATCTGTAACATATCTAGGAAATTGCACATTAGAATAACCAGTTCTTTTTGAAACTTATTTACAACATGACTATTTATGATCTCTGTAATTTTTAAAAGGGTCCATATTGTACAATATTTTCATATGAATATTGATTTCACATTTTATAATTTAAATTAATTTTATCCAACTTCAACTATAACCATGAAAAATCATGAATTCTCCATAGTGCACATTGTTATGTATTGGACAAATCCAATAAAAATATGAATATTGGCAGATATTTCTGTATTTGTTACTGTATGATATACTTTGGCCAAAGTCTGAATTTAATAGACTTTACATTAATATTTTGGACATTGGCCAATTAACTTTGCCAATACATGAAATTCCTGGCCACTTTAAGAAATAATATATAATTAAGGCCAATTTGTAGAGTGAATACTGAACTATTTTATTATAAAGTAGTTTTCGATTTATGATGGCCCTACCAATTGCAAAGCATCCTTTTTTTATGTTTTGTTCTTTTATACTTTATTTCTGTTTTCATTAAATTTAAAGTGGAGTGCAATAATAAATATTGGGTGTTAGCAGTCCAAAATTCTGAGCACTTCCAATTTATAATATTGGAACATAAATCTTGGAGTAGGCAATGCAATATTTAAATTATTTATAATATTGGGTTTGAATAGAGCTCTGTTGTAAGACAAAGACCTTGTTTTCTATAACAACTAATGCTCGTATAAAATATGTTTATTGTATTCTTGAATTTACAGATATTGTCTAGGAATAATATTCATATTTTGATGACACCTATACAAAATTTTGTTTTTTATGTTAATTTCATTAAACTACTAGTGCAGTGGTTTCCAAATTTTGTGTCTGCACCCTCCATTTTTCATAAAAAATTGGCATGCCCCACATTTTCATAACAGTCTAATTTTATAAATACTTTTCACTTACAATTTAATACTACAAAAATATACAATATTTTGTATAAAAAAGTTCTTATACATAAAAAATATATATTTATTATGCCATAATAAATATCTTAAAAAATTATTATTATATTTATAATTTTTGATGATAATTGAATATAATAATATTTTTTAATACAATTAAATCTTAAAAAAAAAAAAAAACGAAAAATAGAATACATGTTTAATACAACATAATATTTAATGCGATAGATGGATTTGTTTTTCAGCACAAATTCTCTGAAATTGGGATGTCATTGAAGATATTGCTACTCGCAGTTCTTTTTCAATCACTAAACGAGATCAATATTTTTTACTTTAAAACAGTTACAGCAGAAAGTTTTTGGATGCATGGATATATTTGTAAAATACATATATCCATGCATCCAAAAACTTTCTGATTCATTTTTTTACATCAATTTGAATTTATTTTTTGCTTGTTTGCCTTAAAAAAATTCTTTTGTTAATTCTTGCTTGCCCCCTTGCCATAGACTTGTGCCCCACAGTTTGGAAAACACTGTACTAGTGTATAGGTTACAGTAAGAATGATTAATTGATGATTATGCATAATCGCTGGTTATTATGTATAATCACCAATCATCTTAGTAAATTTGATAAATTTCACTAAATTTCTTACTTTTACTGGCAATTTTACATAATTCCCAAATGATGTTGGTAAATATGCCAGAATTTCTCATTTTTACTAGCAATTTTACATAATTCCCAAATGATGTTGGTAAATTTGATAAATATGCCAGAATTTCTCATTTTTACTGGTAATTATTTATAATTCCTAAATGAATTTGGAAAGTTTGATAAATATCACTGAATATATTAATTTCAAAACAATTTTTGCATAATTTCCAAAATGTAGTTCGTAAATTTGATAAATATCACGAAATTTCCTATTTTTTGTTGTTTTAATTATAGGACTATTGTTTTACTTTTACAAGTACTGTTTTAGCACTCATTCACCTTTAATTATCTCTAGCTGTTTCAGTACCTTTTCAATGTTGTCTTCCACACTCTCCTTGCCAAATCCTTGTTTTGTTTTCAAAGGAGATGCATTCCAGAATCTTCTTGAGGATAAAAGTCTAGATATGCACTTCTATGTTTAGGGGCAAATCGATAGTTCTGATATGATTTTTGTGATAAGTTGTTGCAATATCATCCCAAGTCATTACATAGAGAATTATCTTTACTTGGCACTTTACATCATGCTCAGTTTATTTGCCATTAAATCATATTTCCTCCTTTTTTCATTTTGAACTGTTGTTAACAATTTTTGTCTTTCAATTTGAACTGATAGATTTGTTAACATAACGGTCAAACAGTATCTCTTGCATAGATTGCCTCTTTGGCTATTTAAAAAAATATTTTTAAGTGATTTATAGCTCAAGTTGAATATGCCTGGTCAAGAAAATAACAGACTTAGAAACTTTAAGCACAAGGGTAAAGATAATGAGGAGATGCGAAGAAGGCGAACTGAAATAAATGTAGAATTGAGAAAACAGAAGAAAGATGATCAGTTACTGAAGATACTGATACACTCAGTCCTGTACACAATAAGGTGCCAGTAATGTCAATGGAAGAAATAGTTCAAGGAATACGTAGTCCAGATCCTGAACTCAAATTACAAGCTACTCAATCTGCTCGAAGAATGTGAAAAAACTACTCTCTTTCTACTTTCCACTCTACTTCTCTTTCTTCTCTCTTTTTTAAAGTTGTTGTTAACAAATTTTGATGTGTGATTCCAATTTCAATAAGCCATATAATCTTTTTTTTTTTTTGTCATATACAAAAATATCGGGCCTATCGTGTTCAAGTTTTATAGACGTCTTTATCCAGGTGTCAACTTTGATTATTTATTCAATCGAGTGAGATCTTATTTTCTTTTACCACTTAAAGCCAAACTTATTACATAAATGAAGATGAATGCATCATACTACTTCATTATTCGGGGAGAATGCATTATTTATCAAATTTACCATCCTAGACTGGTGATTATGCATGATGTCCAGTAAATTTGATTAATTAAATATGATTTATCAAGCTTACCAGTGCAAACTGGTAAATGTGATTAATTCACAGTGTATAAAATAAATTTATCAGTTTTACCAAAATCGTTGGTGATTATGCATAATCACTGGATTAATCATGCTGACCATTGACTTAATTCTTATTATTTTAACAATGCTTACTAGCAATTAATAGAAACTCCAAACAAAATAGAATGGCCGGTCAATAAGTGTTAACTACCTCTTGATACCAAGGATAGTTCATAAAGTTCAAGGCCATAATGGAAACTGTTTATGAAAAAAAATTTATATCTATCGGAGTGGTTATATCAAGAATTGATTGTTTCAGATGGTCTAAACCTTCCAGTTCTTTCCCACTAGTAACCTTCTTGCACTAGTAAGCTTCTGGAGAATGGCACTTCTTGCTATTCTTCAGAATTGCTCTCGACTTATACTGCTTGGATAACTTTTCCGCATTGATCAGAAATAAATATATCAGTCTAACTGGAGAATCAAAAATCTATTAGTCTAACTTATAACACAGCTTCATTATGTGAAATTTTCACACACTAACTAGAATAGAATGATCAATTTAGTCTAATTCTACTTCTAGTTCTATTAGTCAGTCTAATTACATTAATAAGCATTTAATTTTTTAAATGCTTATTAATGTAATTAAAATTTTTTATTTGGATTGCTTTACTTTTGTTCAGAAGTTTACTTAGATTGTAGATGAACAATTATTATTTTATTTACTATTGTAAATAATCTCTTTTGCTTGGTGATGAATTTGATTTTCCATCTCCTAAACTCGAATTATTCATCATCATAAGTCAAGAAAAAAGAAACTTGCCATAGCCCTCCCATCACTGGCAATACTATTCAATAAGTACTCTTTTCTCATTGGTTGAAAATGAAGGAAAAACTGAATATAGGTCAATGAGATTTTGGTTTCAGTTAACAACAATTGTGATTTTCAGGAATCTATTGTAAAGTGATAAACTTGTACTTTTTATTCTTGAAAAGATTTTGTTCTAGAGTTACATAGCAATGTGAATACAATAATTAGTATTTAAATTGTTTTGCAATAATGTAATCATTTAGCCAAAATATTTTATAATACACCATCTACTAGCATAACAGTAATAAATACCTTTGTATTGAAAGATAATTATTACTATTATGCTAGCAAATGGTGGGTAATAAAAGAATTAATAAAATCTAAACTGATTGAACAACATGAATGTCAATAGTTTAATCACTTTCTGGAGGTCAAGGATTAAAAGTATTTTTGCAAAGCTAAGTGTGAAACGAAAAAATGTAAGTGTAAAGCTTTAACATTTCTTTGTAACAGCAAGTGCCATTCAAGTCTTGATTAAGTAAAATATAAGTAATTAATGTTTATTTGTATATTATTTTCCTATTTCAACTATTTATATCACTTTTATTATTTTAATTTCTTATATATGGTAAATTTTATTGTCTTATAATTTTTGCATTTCAGTTCAGAAATTCTCATTTTATTGCAATGTGTTGTAGCTGTTGAAATTTAAATAATATATTATTAATTCTGAATTAAATAAAGTAGTTGTTTATTTAAATTTGTGCTTAGTATTAAAATTAGTTTTCAACATTATTCAATTCTTATTGGCTAGTGTTGAGATTATCTGGATAATAATGAAAATGAGATAAATTATTTTCTGTTTCTATCTTTATCCATTGTACTTGGATGATGTTGACATCTTCCAGTTAATCTTGACATTATCTGGATTTCGCATATTACCCATAATATATATATTTATTAGTAGTATGCAAGAAATCAAGGATAAAAATCTCAATAACAAGTTGTTTCCTATAATCTCTGTTCAGGAGAGAGAAATACAAGTGGCAAGATATGGTTGGATTTTAACTGCAGTGTACAATCAAAATATGGTATAAAATTAGTGTTTTAATACATTGTAAATGCATCACAATTTTCTGCATTAAATAATTGTTTTGTATTTATCAATGAATTTAGCAAAAAGTCATCAAATTACAACTATTTTTCCCACACTTTGTATAATAATGTTTCATACTATACAATTTTGCTGGAATATAATTTCATGTTTTAAGGCAGTGTTTCTTTCCCAACCTTTTTATATTCACTGTACTCTTGGGAATGAGATTAGAAACTGGGGCAATCTTGTTTGATTTAATATTTAAAAAATTATTTAAGTGGAATATATATCAGGAACATGTTTAAATTTAATTTCATTTATTTGTTTTAATTTCAGTTTCCATTATGGCCTTGAACTTTATGAACTATCCTTGGTATCAAGAGGTAGTTTTTTTAATTCATAAGTACTTACTCCATTATCTTTCAATAAATGAATAAAATCAGTAATATTCTATTCTAGAGATTTGATTTATTTGAATATTGATTTCCATTGTCAATTTCAGTTTCCATTATGGCCTTGAACTTTATGAACTATCCTTGGTATCAAGAGGTAGTTTTTTTAATTCATAAGTACTTACTCCATTATCTTTCAATAAATGAATAAAATCAGTAATATTCTATTCTAGAGATTTGATTTCCATTGTCGTCTTTTGAAGCTAATGGTCCAGGTTAAGCAGTAAATGCTGACTGTTTATTTTTACTGTCCTGGAGGTTATGTTTCTTTACATTGAACTTATCCATAGTAAATAGTGAAATGATACAATGAAAGTAATATTTTCAAAATATAAAACTGGAAGCAGTGGAAATGTTCGTCTGCTTTTATATGCTGAGTCAAGATTTTGAGAATATTCCTGAGGGATTGATGGAAGTTTTGTACTGCCATCTGCCAAAGTTTCAAAGATAGCTGAATTTTGAATTTACATGAAACAAAATTTTTGACATCCTAATTACTACTAAAAATATACCTTTATTCCTAAAATATCTCTTGGCACCTAAAGTGCCGCAGCACGCCAGTTGGGAAACATTAAGGGGATGATTTTTATGTTTGTAATTCTTTTTTAATAAGAAAATGTTTTAATGATGATGATGATATAGAATAATTTGAAATTTATTTTTAGGAATTGCTTCAGTTGCCTATCAGAATTTAAAGAGCAGTTGGTAAGTTTTATATTTAAAACTTCATTTTTTTTACATTTTGAGATTTATTTGTAGCACCAAAGTTGTATCATTTTTTTTTTACAGGTTTACAGATGTGAGAACTGCAATCAATTGTTTTGCCTGGAGTGTGACTTGTTCATTCATGATACTCTTCACACTTGTCCTGGATGTGCAAACAGTAAATTAACCATTATGCAAACATAAAATTTTTCTACAAAAACAATTTGTCTGGTGTTTTTAATTATAAAAACATTTTAAACATAATATTTGCATTCTTTCAAGAAAAAAAATGACAGTTTGCTATGCCCATTTGGCACCAAGATTTTAAACCATTATAAAACCAATATAAAAATTCAATAGAATTGTATACTATGTAGAATGTTCCTTTGGGCTTTTGCTTCGAAGTCTTGAAGCAACTCATCAATATCATTGTCTAGATCCTCCGAATCAGACATCTAAAAACAACATAAATTTATATTCAATAATTTTTCATATCATTGCAAAGACAACCAATAAATTAACTCACCATCTGTGTCATTTGACATATGAGAAATGCACCAATAGTGGCTTCTTCATGATTATCCTGAATGTCTATATTAATTATGTGTACAGGAGTATTTTCTGTAGGTGTTCTAGAAGCAAGTTCTATGACAAAATCACAAATATTAAATTGAGTAAATAGCAAAATCAAACTATTTGAAATCTTACCTTCTACTACTTGATCATATACTCTTTCTTCCACAGTAAAGATCACGTCAAATTTTTCATAACATGTCTGGAAGCGCTCTGGATGGGATTTGATACGACGGTTTCTGTCTAGCATATGGAGGATGCCATTCTGTGTATATCTGATATATTTTAAGGAAAAATAAGATGAAAAAAACATGTTTCACTTTCACTGACTTTACAATTAAACACCTGATGATCAAAATATTTAACATTGTTAGAATAAAAATTTGTGTAAAATTGTTATCTTAATTTTTTTTCTTACTCAGAAACAAGTTATTGCCATGATAAGAATTCAGTGAACTATAATAATTTACTAGATCTTCAAAAAATGAGTTTTGATTAATGTGATATGTAAAGTTTAAATAAAATCAATTTTTTGCTTTTATAACAAAAACATATTAAAATTTGAATTCTTTGCTAATATTAAAAATATTTTACACATTAAAACCAGTCTTAAAGATTTTATTATATCAACAATGACATTAATTTCTTATATTTATGGTAAAAACTGATCAAATATTGCATAGATAGAGATGTAAATCATTTTAAAATATATGCCATTCTTCTTCTATAAGTAAAATTTCAATTTTGTGGAAATATTACAAGGAAATTAACAGTTTGATTTAAATTAAAAATTTTTCAAATAGTAGTTTAAGTTTAGTAGTTCTCAACTATATTTTATCCAGACTCTCTTAAGTATTCCTTACCATGGACAACCTATAAAAAAAATATGAATAGTATTGAAAGGCAACAAATTTTAAGGATTTAGACATTAATAACTATCATCATCAGAGACTATGTAATAAGTTTATGGAGTATCACTGGTCTGTAGACCGTAGGCTGAAAAATGTTGTTCTAGCCTAATTAAAAGAACCTAGCATCCAATTCCATCAATATATTTTGAAACAAAATGGTATATATGACTGAATATTAATGTTTATAACATAATACTACTACAATTTTTCATTATCTAAAAGACATCAGCTGAATTTTCATTTACTGCTCTAATAGGTTTTAAACTTACGAAGCAATTTTATCAGCACATGTGAGCAAACCAAATATTAATGTACTGTCTATTAAAAATACTTTATTGAGTAATGTTTTCGGCGTTAAATCGCCATCATCAGCTCTTACATTAATACAAACTACCATTTATCAAACTAACAGTACAAAGGTCAGACGAGAAAGAATGGCTCTCGGTTCCGTATCATTTGAAGAACGTGAATGTAGTAAAGAAGATAGCGAAGGGTATGAATAAAAGGATTACGACAGAAAGAGGGACTACTATATTTAATGCAGTGAGGAATGATAAGGACCCTCTAAATAAATTTGAGCAGAAAGGGGTGTATAGGATCCCAGTAACGGAAGAAGGAGAAGATAAACGGAAAGCATACATGGGTGTTACCACAAGAAAGCTGCGTAAAAGGATAGATGAACATAAAAAAGATATAGCACAGGCGAGACTGACTACCTCACTAGCTAAAGAAGCTTATGACAAGAATATTAATATTCTATGGGAAGAGGCGGAAGTTGTAAAAAAGGTTCGTAGATGGACACAACCTACAATTGTGGAGTCGTTAGAGATCTTAAAAAGGAAGGTGAAGGAAGGACTTATAAACGATAGGTTGGCCTGGGAGCCATCGCAAGCGTGGAGATACGCCCTAGATAAATCAGGAATTAATTAGAGTTGAAGTGTTTGGATAGACAATAATAATCATGAATTATTGCATATCTAGAAATGTGGAATGAGTTAATATGATTCTGTTCTAATTTGTGCTATTGATATTTTATTATGTTTAAGTTTATTTGTTGGTTTATTATAATATACCGATAAGAGGATATAATATGTTAGTAGTGATCTGTAATGCGGAGGTTGTTGGTTAATTGATTTTAATGTAAGCTAACATATGAGAACTTTATATTTAGATTTCAAAAAACTTTTTTTAAAAAGTTAAACTAATGTAAAAGTTTAAATAGTTCGGATGTTGTAAGCTACGTAAAGAACTGTTCTATTGTAACCATGGTGACGCTTGTACATTTCGTTATTGTGTTCTGTTCTGTGGTGATTCGAAATGGTCGCTTGAAAATGGCGTGAAGCTGAAAACGTTTGTGACCTTTTTGTAAAATAAATGATTGTTCTCTACTGCATATTAGTGCTCAGTTGGTTATATGTTGACTACCATTTATGTTCTCAAACATCGAATGCCGTTGTTACAAATCAAATAACAATATAAAGTGTTTCTTTTTACATTTCAAAATTTAAAAAAACTTTAAAACTTAAATTTACAATTTACAAAATTTAAAAATTCTTAATATTATACAAACACACAATATATCTGTTTCACAGAAAATTCAACTTTCTTCTTATCTTATAGTCCAATAACGTAACTTTAACTGGGGTATATTCCACAACAAGGTACGAAAAAGTACATTTCGTACTATGATCTACTTTTATTAAAGGGTACAAAACTGCTAAAAGTTAATATAATATTACAGAGTCCCTAATTCTTCATTCCCTAACTTAATCATTTTCCGTACTATTACTCTCTCTTTTTATAATATACCTCCATGGCAATGGAAGATTTATTGACTGTCGTTCATTAATCACTTCTCCTTGCCTGCTTCCTTCCAATATTTTAATCTCTTCCGCTATAGACAACTCCTTTATATCTTTTACTTTTCTTACTATTTTCGCATTATCCCACTCCACTTTAATATCACACTCATAGGCTCTTCTAGCCAGGGCGGTTGTCTGTTGTCCTTTCCTTATGTCCGCTTCATGTTCTTTTAGTCGGTCTTTCAAGTTCCTATACGTGGCGCCTATGTAAACTTCTTTCCTTTGTCAACATTTGTGAGAGGCACTTCGTATACACCTGACTGCTTTTGCCTACCATATTTGTCTTTCACATTCTTAAGCAATTCTGTCACCATGTTGGGTCTCTTAAATGCTGGTTTCCTTCCTTTAAGCTTGAGTATTTTCTTTACTGTTTGGAATTTCCCTAGACATCCTCTACGACTTCAAATTCTTCGTGTGTTAAACTGTTATTATCTACATGGTCTTGGCTTTGTTCTACTTGCTGGTTAATTATCACATTTCCTCTTTTTAGTTTAATTTCCCTAAGAGTTTTATTCACTAGACTTTTTGAATAACCATGTCTCTTTGCAATTTCTGTGATTTTTTCTATCTCTATCGTCAGGAAGTTTTCTGTGCTACAGTGGGTTAAAGCCCTACAGAGGTAAGATCTAATTGCCGCTTTCTTATACTTCCACCCGTCGTTCGACCATCTGGGTATGATTATCTCCACATTCGAAGGTTTCCTGTATACTGTCGTATAGATGGTAGGGGTTCACATAAGTTATCTGTAGGTCCAGAAAGTGAATCCTTCTGTTCTAGATTAAGTTTGAGAACATAGCTTGCTGATGTGAAGGTGTTCTGTAGTTGTTTAGCTCTATCTCCTTGACACCAAACGACGAAAATATCATCTACATTGCAGACATATAAGGTAGCTTCTTGAATAATACTCTGTACCGTGGACTCTTCTAGTGAGCATAGTACCAATTCTGCCAACACGCCTGCGAGGGGGCTCCCTATCGGCACTCCTCCTTTTTGTTTATAGAATTTTCCTTTGAACCTATAATAAGAAAAATAACAAAACAAATCTGCCAAATCTCAATGAAGTATTTTTAATAGACAGTACATCAATATTTGGTCTGCTCACATGTGCTGATAAAATTGCTTCGTAAGTTTAAAAGACATCAGCTTACAATTGTTTAAACTTTGCATCATCGCATCATCAGGGTATCAATTCTGACACACTGATGTTTAGATTCCTAATTTACACTAAAAATGCTTTTGAGAAGATTACATTATGATTCTGCATTGAAACAAAAAGTTGCCGTGTATGCAGAAAAACATGAAACAGAACTGTAGGATGTTGTTTGATATTAGCAAGATGAAAATTCACTAGAGAAATAACTGCATTTTATATTTATTTGCAGAGCAAATCAATTACAGGTAGGCCTCGATTAGCGCGACTTCGATTAGTGCGACTTAAAAAATTGATACCGTTATTCGGTTAGTGCGAGAAAAGATTCAATTAGTGCGAGTTGTAAACACAGATCAATCTTACTAACAAAGCTCCTTTTATGATGTCAATTAACAAATTACCGTTAATTTTCGGTTAGTAAAACCGGACGAGGAGCAGTCCAAGAACGGTCACACGATTTTGAAGGGGTGAAACATCAGAAAGATGGGCTTTTTGCCGTTAACTGTTTAACATTACTGTACTATTATTTAGCTTTGCTATCGTATACATACAGTAGAGTACAGAATTTTCTCTTTTAAAAAGTATCGAAATGGATAAAAGGAAGAACACTTTTGATGATAAAACAGGAAACGAAAAAAAGAGAAGTGATTACGCTACAGCAAAAAATGGATGTGATTGAGCGACATAAAAGCATTCTTTGTTAAATTTTTTTAAATAAGGATATCTTTACAAATTTATTTGCCTATTATATTGCTGTGCTACCGATATTATTTATTTTCTTTTGTTTATTATCTGATTTCTTTATTTAAAATAAAACTTGTGAAAAAAATTTGTTTTTGTTATCTTTTGGTGTCGTATTCTGCTAATAAACAAATAGAAAACTTGTTAAAAATTTCTCATTGGTTCATTAACTTCGCTTATTAATGCTATCTGGAACTAATTTACTGATTCAATAAAGTTGCAATGCTTAATTGCAAATCGGCCTATTCACTCAATTCTCGACCCAGAATTGGCGGCCAGGCGGCGCTCAACTTCCGCTTTCGATTCGCTATTTTAGTTTTGATTTTGCGGTTGGTTTGATGATGATATGAGACGCAATTCCTGGTAAGTTATTAATTTAGATGATGAACAATGATGTAAAATATGAAAATAAATATTTACAATAAACTTAACACTAACTGTTTAAGAGTTATTCATTGTGAAGTTAGCTAATGGCCGGAATCTCACAAAGCAAGAACCAATTACCATATTTTCCATAGAGTTAATACTTCGATTAGTGCGAGAAATTCGTGGAACCAATTATTCGCGCTAATCGAGGCCTACCTGTATATTCTTGTGAATTTTATTTATTTGAAATAATTTTTTTATTAATTTAGTTTTTCTTTTTGCAATACTGGAAATAACACTGCATCTTATTAGATTTGATGAAATACAATAATGCAAATTTTATTATCTATAATAAAAAAATCAGGCAGAAATTAAAAAATATTCTTTGGGCTATGATAAACTGCCATATAAACTCACTAAAAAACAATCAGTTAATTAGTCCTTAACTTACAAAGGCAATGGTTCAAACTGCACCACCGTAAGTCGAAAATGATCAAAATTTGATCTCTCACTATTATTATTTACTAGGATGTTATCTTACTAAAAATAAACAAATACAAAAAACCACACACAAAAAGCTAGTGCGAGAAATTCGTGGAACCAATTATTCGCGCTAATCGAGGCCTACCTGTATATTCTTGTGAATTTTATTTATTTGAAATAATTTTTTTATTAATTTAGTTTTTCTTTTTGCAATACTGGAAATAACACTGCATCTTATTAGATTTGATGAAATACAATAATGCAAATTTTATTATCTATAATAAAAAAATCAGGCAGAAATTAAAAAATATTCTTTGGGCTATGATAAACTGCCATATAAACTCACTAAAAAACAATCAGTTAATTAGTCCTTAACTTACAAAGGCAATGGTTCAAACTGCACCACCGTAAGTCGAAAATGATCAAAATTTGATCTCTCACTATTATTATTTACTAGGATGTTATCTTACTAAAAATAAACAAATACAAAAAACCACACACAAAAAGCGGGTGGGCAATTATTTTCTGCCAAGGGCTGGATAAACAATCTTCAGGATGAAGTGGGCTGTATAAAAACTGAAAAGTACCTAACGGATGAATTTAACCATACAATGCCATAATTATGAAATTATTAATTATTATTATGTAATTATGCAATGAAATTATTGATGATAATATTAGCTACTCTATTTATAATTAATAAAAACTACTTTGACTTAAAATGACTACACATGTTCAAGCAAGATTGATTCTTGCACAAACACATTCCTCTCATCATCACACATAATAATTAATAAAAATTACTTTGACTTAAAATGACTACTCACATTCAAATATTAATAATTAATAAAAACTACTTTCTAATGTTAATAAAAACTACTTCGACATAAAATGACAAGTTCAAGCAAGTGATTCTTGCACAAACATATTCCTCTCACCATCACACAGGACAAAAATAATGGTAATGGTTGTACCAATTTATCTGCACGCATTCTTTTCAATCTTGCTATTGTATGTAACCACTTTTGTGATACACAAAGAATATATTTGTGTATTATTATTATTTTAAAAATATACTTTTCTTGTGTTACTTTCTTAGTGTTTTGTTTATATGCTAAGAGTTCAAAAGCACTTGTAGAAATTACGAATTAATAAATTCAACAATTTTCTTTAAAAACATAAGTATTTTATTAAACTGACTGATTGCTAACAACCTATTACATCAGAATGTTACAAAATATTAGATACCTACGTAATTAATTTTGTAAAAACAAATTTACAACTTAATGTGAATGGTAAAATTTACTGTTCATGGATAATTATATTATCAAAATTTGGAGTAACTCTGTAGTGTATATGTATATTAGCGACAGTATCCTTTATTTTATTTTTTCTTTTCAAGTGGAATTTTCCTTGAAACTGCACCTACGTAATTAATTTTGTAAAAACAAATTTACAACTTAATGTGAATGGTAAAATTTACTGTTCATGGATAATTATATTATCAAAATTTGGAGTAACTCTGTAGTGTATATGTATATTAGCGACAGTATCCTTTATTTTATTTTTTCTTTTCAAGTAGAATTTTACAAATGTGGGCCTTGAAACTGTAATGTGTTCTAGTTTATGTGGCGGGCTGTATAAGATGCCTTCACAAGCTGGATCCAGCCTGCCGGCCACCTTTTGCCCACCTCTGCAAAAGGATACTTTCCATATATCAAATCATTAGGTTCAATTCATGAGTTCACTCTTTTGTGAATTGAAGTAAGAAATCAGAATTTATCAATGACATAGATCACTCATTTATAACAGCAATGTCAAGGCTACCTGTATATATTAACTAGCTTATTGAAAAATGCTCTCTAAGCAAAAGCTATTGTTTCATGAAAAAAAAAAAACTTAAAAGATCGAAAAGTCTGAAAAACATCCCCATTTTTTCAGAAATATTACAATTCAGAGATAGTGTAGAAAGTAGAGTTTGTCGGTTTTTAAAAACTGGTTTTATATACTAGGATTTAATATGCAAATTAATTAATTATTTAATTACAAATGTTAACATTTTGAAGTTGCCTTGGGCATATTGTGTGGATCCTGCAGAGTATGACTGAAAAAGAATGTAGTTCGAAATAATACCATATTTTTGAATAAGAATTGTAAGTGACGCAGGGATCAAAGATAGGAGAATTAACTTGGAGACAAAGATGATAAAATTAACATATTTATTAAAGATAGCAAGAAAATAAAAATATGATGCAGCAAAAGGATAAATATAACTGACATTATTAGCTCTGGAAGTAAATGGGCTATATACAAAGTAATAAGAGAGTTAGGATTTTAATTCTTGAACAGGAGAAAGAACTGTTTGATTCTGGGTTGTGTGGACATACCTGAAAGAGAAAGGTATTATTTTCCTATTTTCTTTCTTTCCTCCATATTTTGATGAATGCCATCTTCGCTCCTTCGTCGGATGTCACAGACAAAAAGGAACATAGTTTCCCTTTTTCTCCTACATTTTCTAAAAGACCAACTATCTCTCTCTCACTAAACACCGTAGTTTTCCCATTACCTTATTTTTTGTATTTCAATTTTATTACCTAAAGTTTAATTATATATAACTATTTTTTTTTGGTAAAAATTCGAAAACCGGTTTTTTCAAAAGACGGGTTTTGTATAAACCCTAATAGAAAGATATATTAATTATACTGTCAGTATATTTGTTTTTCTGATGACAGTATTTCTGAAAAATTGTAGTAGTATTTTTTCCAATCTCTAGCCCCTAACTTTTACATCTTTAGATACTTTTCCCATGAAAATATTCTCTATTTTTACTTGATAGCATGTTTTAATAACTTAAGTCTTACTCCTTTTTTGATCTGCATGAAGCCCAAATTCAAAACTGTCCTGTATGTAAACTTGTTTGATCAAGGTTTTGCTTTAATTGTATGCAAAATATTAGTTTCCTGAAGAAAAATGCTTATAAAGCAAATCATTTACACAACTTTTATTGAATAATCATCAAATAATAAAAATTGGTTAATTACAACAAATGTAAATCAAAAGTTATTTAAGGTACACGTATGAAAAATTGCCAGCTTACACAACTTTTGATTCTAAATCATATGAAAAATCTGAACTGAATCAGATCATTAGTTTTATTTCTACAGGAGTCACGTGACTTATCAAAAACAACTTTTATTTAAATATATCCAGAGCTTTTGATCTTGAATCTCATAGTGTAAGTGAAATTTTTCATTCATGACAAAAGTTTTTTCTCATGGTCACAAAAATTTGCATATTTTATTAACAAAAATGGATATCATAATAAAAATTCTAATTCTGAAAATATTCATGAGAAAATTCAAAGTTTCATCTTCACCAGTGCAATACTCATTAAGTAAAGTTTGGCTGCAACATACATTGAAACTTTTTCATTTTTTTATGACCAAATAAATGCATTATCCCAGCATCCACTCACAAGGGGAGGACACAGCTGACCCCCCACCGATTTTGATCCGCTTAAGTATGGTGAAAATACATCAAAAATGAGTGAATACGTGTCCGAGCTTTTCATTGAATAGGGCCTTCTAATAGTATTTTTTAACACTTGAAAAATCGAACTTTTGATAATTCAGCTTAAA
>AYEL01090310.1:0-28378 GCA_000484575.1 Olivierus martensii | reverse complement strand
ACTACGCCATCTGCGCTACAGCTGATCTGCTCTCTATCTATCGTTTTTAAGCTGAATTATCAAAAGTTCGATTTTTCAAGTGTTAAAAAATACTATTAGAAGGCCCTATTCAATGAAAAGCTCGGACACATATTCACTCATTTTTGATGTATTTTCACCATACTTAAGCAGATCAAAATCGGTGGGGGGTCAGCTGTGTCCTCCCCTTGTCAGTGAAGAATTTTGGTAAATGAAAAAAAAATTTAAAGTGAGTCTAACGCACCATGTCTGAAGTTTCCATGTTAAGTAATTACCAAGTTAAAAGCAGCAAAATTCATATATCATGACAGGATGTGACATTTTAAAATCTAGCTCAACAATCATTGCTGACAAAGTGCTCAGACCACAAAAAAGGGATAGAGTATTATAGAAATATAGTCTTAATACAGTTTTTTCAATATTTTGTAAGTTTTTGGGGCACAGATCCTGAAAGTGTGCCAAAATTTGCAAAATCTCAAGAATTGTTGAAGACAATAATGGACTCCATTTAATTTAACTTCTTATGCACCTTTTAAGACTAGTTCCATCAACATTGAACCAACAGTTTAGGCTTATCCTATTTACCATTGTTTTGAAATGTGTATTATATATGTTATGCCCAAACACCAAAATTGCACAACAAAAAAAAATCATCAAAAAACAAAAAAATTTGAATGCATTGTGGTTACCTCATGATAGCCACAAAGCAAAATAATATTGAGCATCATATTTGGTCATTTGGAACTGGCCACAATGTATTGTGACTAGTTCCAAAACAGCCACAATGTGTTGTGGTTACCTCTAATTAAAGAAACATGTGAAAATGAAATCTCACAATGATCAAACAACAAAACAGTCAAAACGTATGTTGTTTTGGCAGAGTTACCCACAACATGTTATGGTTACCTCACTTATGGTCACGAAGCAAAATAATGTTGAGCATCAGTATTTGGTTATTTGGAACTGGCCACAATGTATTGCAGCTGTTTTTTGTTCATTGTTTGATTTGTTTTTGGGCACAACACACACATATGAGAGAGCAGTAATACACCCCAGTAAATTTTTTTTGACATAGTCAAAGATCTCAGGATGATGAAACAAAAGAATTTGGGCAAAATTGGACTACTGGAACTGAGCAATTTGGATTTGAAATTTCACCTGAAATGTATTAGGAGATCAAACATGTAGAGTGCTACCACACACACTCCATGACAGATTATTGTTTCAACATCAGAGTGATTCCCAATTAGTATGATTGATTAGTAAATATTCACTGATTATGTTTTTACTCATGGATTTGCACTTTGCAATATGTTGAGGCCATAATTTAGAAAAGTTTGAAAAACACAATATATCAACTCTCAAAGTGTAATTAAATATGAATCAATTATTAATTGTTTAAATATTAAAACTCCAATTTTTTTTACCCTCAATCAATGTATAAAATGAAGATCTGTATTTATTTTCAGTTTACATTCAAGTAAATAAAACATTCCTCAATAAAATTTCAAAATCCTAAAAAATTCCATACATAATTTTTACAATGCATTATGATAAATGTTTTCAAATATGATGATGATAGCCACATTTCATAATAAATACATAGTTTTCTGTGATATTAAACTGATTAGCAAAGGAATTTATGCTGTTAAAAAAAAAAAAACTAATTTTTTTCATCCCTCTCAGGAAGGAATTATATGTTTAATAAATTGGATAAAATTTTACTATAAATGGATGATTTGAAAAGTTAAAAGGATACAAGGCTTTGTCTTTTAGTAATAAATCTTGATACATCTGTTCATAAGAAATAGTAAAATCATAAATATTTGGTCTATCTGGGGCAGCTCCTGGTAGTTTCACTTGAGTTCCTGAACCAAAAGATCTAACTTTGAATCCCTTTTTGCTGAAAGAAAAGTTTCAGTTTAATAAATTAATTCAGTAACTATTAATATAAAAATTTCTTTATAGAATGTAAAATATAAAACTTCATTTTCATTTATATCCATTATTATTTTTTGAAGAGACATTCTTCTAGTTCAGTGCTTTTCAGACTAACTAATGTGTAGACTAGCAGTTTATCTTTATAATATTTTAGGAACCAGTGCATTATTGGAAACTTTGTCAAGCAATATGATATATCTATGGACATTATACTTTCTTCACTCCATACAACACATCTGGAGTGTATATTTAGAACCTTAGTTTAACAAATTAATACAGGAAAGGATATCCATTAATAATGAAAATCTGTTAAAAGCAAAAGTGTTTCAAAAATATAGTGCATTAAAATTAAGAGAAATATTATAATTATATTTTCATACTCAAAATGCAATTATCTAAATAAAAAGTTATAATTTATCTACTGTATTCAACATTTTTTGTTGATAAAAGTTTTTACCATGATTGATAGTGATAATCAAAAAAAAAATTTTGGTGTTTATCAAGAGCCAAATAATTTATTCAAAATAATTCATCTGTTAAATCTGAAATTCATTAATATGGGTCAGTTAAACAAGGTTCTGCTATCTATATATATAAAAGCCAAAACTTGGAAAGAGTAACACTTTTTAAGTGATATTATTGGATTACAATGACCACATGATATGCCTAACTGGTGATGCTATTGGATTAAAATAATCGCTCATTAGGTATCTGAGCAGTCTTATTGGACTATATGATCACATGATTACTACATTTTAAAGTAATGACGAATGTTGGCTTCTATGCTATCATGATGAAATTTTGAAGTATATATTCAAAGGTATATTGTGTTATAGTTTTATTTTAAATGCATAGTCCCTAATTTAATTTGATATTTATTATATTTTTTAATATTTAATCCGATATTTCTATTTATTATTAAATTAAATAAGTTAGTATATGTTAAATTTTGTTAGGAATGAGTAGATTGACTCCACGTGGTTGTAAGCAATTATAATGTATAATCTCTTTTGAGCACATTAGACCAGCCAATATTTTTTTTTTTTTTTTTGCATCAATTTTGATGAAAGTATAATTCTTACATTAAAATACAAGTTTCGGCAGGCTGATGCTATGTGGATTGTGCTAGATATACCGTATATTATACAGTATAATTATAATATATGCTGATGGCTTCAGAAGCTATATTATAGCTGGATCAAAATTTTCCAATTAAATATAAAATAGTGATTTAAAGTTTAATGAATTTGATGGAATTATTTCAAGATCGGTGAAGCCACACATTAATTATACCTAATATATATAAACATTAATTTGTCTCGACGATATTTTACCAAAACTAAAATTGTTATCAGCGTGTTTATTTTAGTTTCTTATAGATACATTTTGACTACTGATATTATTTCTTTCCCTATTAGTTTAAAATGGAATCACAAGAACAAAAATTATGTCGGAAAAGTCAAGAAAGACAGCAACAATATTGTGCTAGGAAGAAAAGCATATTACAAACAAATAATCAACCAACGCTTCTAACAGAGGCTATTAAAATTGATAATAACAAATTTAACGAAAATTTGATTCATCAGCATTATTGTGGCCCAATGATTGATATCTGTCAAATTTTGGATTAACATCCAAAACTTTTCTTACTGTTTATATCATTTTAATAAATTAATTTTACAGATTTAATATATTGTCTAATGTTTCCAATTATTTAATTATTCCAATTATTATGAAACATTTGATATATTTAATAGTCTATTAAAATACCTTGAAATTGTGTTTTTTTCTTAAACCCTTCAACATTTTCAATCACATATTAAAGAGTATATTAACTATATCAATATTAAAAAAGAATTGCATCAGGTAATTTTTTTATTTTTCCTGTCATTTTTGACAGGCATATTTACTAGTATTTCTATATTGTTTTCAATTATTACACAGCCTTTAAATTATAGTATTATGGAATATTAATACATCATATTATGATTATCAAAATAAATTTCTTTCCTGGAAACTCAATACAGACCAACATATAGGCTTGGAAACCACTATATTGAGAAGCTCTTCTCTAGTTACTAGCATCCAAGTTACACACATTTGCACATAATGAAAGTGATATTTTCAAATTTTTCTAAGATTTTAAAATTACACAAGAATTTTTAGCTGCATGATAGCAAACTAGTTTAGCATAAATATAATGTAAAATTACATACATATTTAACTTATTGCAGTATAAAGATGGCAAGGCTTTTGCAAAAATCTATAATTAAATGATCATATTCCTAGTAAAATATGATTATTTATAATTATAATAAAATATTCAAAAATTTTTAATATAGAGTTCTTCACTTTTTGCTTCTACAATATGGTGTAACTACTAAAAGCCACTTTTTCAATAATTACAAAAAATGATGAAATACAATAAAAGATTTACTTCCATTGTTATATGAAATAAATGTCCTTAATTTTTAAGAGGAAAAAACCAAAAAGTAATCATATTAAATAGAAAAAATAAGCTTAGCATTAAGTAGCAGGTTTAATTTAATTAAATCTGTTTCTATTTCTTCTATTTAGTGCTGGGTTTACTTTCTCCTATTTTAAAGTGACCAGATGTTTTATATATGTTGGAATGTGTCAAAATAAAAAAAAAAAAAAAATGCTTAAAATTTTCATGAGGACACTATTTTCTTAATTTTAGTTGTATGTCATTAAAATGTCTTGGATCTAGCTTTTTGTGTGTTTATTAATATAAAAATTACAAAAAACACATATGTCTGATAAATTAATAAAAAAATTAAAAACATTCTTTTTTCATAGCAGAAAATTATAGTCTCAATACAAGAAATAATAAAAATGACTATATAGATAAAATCATCAATATAATGAATAATAATAAATAATTACATTATTTATATGTATTTTTTGCAGATTGAAATTTTTAATAAATGTTCATTACTTGAAATATTCTTATAAAATTCTTCATAGGAATTGGAAAAATTGTACAACTAGTAATATTGCTTTCAAAGTTAATGTTCATCTGCATTTTTTCTGAGGTCTAAAACTTATTCACCACTAAAAAAACTTTTTGTTACACTATTGGTACCAGCAAGCATAATATAAATATTTTATTATTTTATTAATATTCCTGAATGGTATGTTGTTCGTATCAGAGTGATTAAATATTTCTATCAACCTTGCATTGATTGCATTTTTTTGTTCGTTCCAAACATTTATTTTTTATCAACAACATATTTTTTATATATGATATTTCATCAAAATTTCCTTTTCTTCCTTATCAGCATCAAATAGCACTATTTTATCATTAAATTTTGAAATGTATTCAAAACTTTTTTGCACATTTTGACAATTAATATCAGTTTTAAGATTGCTCCACTTAAAACAATCAATGTGTTCAAAATGTGATAAGTGTAGTTCTAAATGTTGTATAAATTGTTCGTAAAAACTGTTGACATTGGATTTGAAGGAAACTGTTTTAGACCAACCATTCTCTTTTAAATTTCTTAATCTATGGTGTACAGTTAGTGGTAAATACTGCATATCCATTCTTTTTTTTATTTTGAATTTTAAATTGGCTATTTCTGTAACAATCTCCACAATAGTATTTTTTATCATCTTCAATACTTGTCTCATGCAAGTAGAAACATTTGTTGCCAGTTAATAACTATAGCATCATTTAGTATGAAGTAGAGGAAACAGCATCTTTGTGCCATTGCGAAAATATTAAAAATGTTAACATGTCCAAACCGGGACACTTTCCGTGACAGTTTTCATTGTGGGACATTGTCAGCAATTCAAATCTGGGACAGTCCTGCATAATCCAAGACATTTGGTCACTTTATCCTATTTGCATATTGATAGCAGTTTTGTATGTCACATTTTGAATAACCATACTAGTTTATGTTAAACAACAAACAGAACAAAAAGCATTGTAAAACATCAGTTCATTGCAATGATCTGAATTTGATTCTGCTTCACCAGTCAAGTGCCAGTGTGTAATAACAGCTATTTTTAATATTACATCTTTGAAATTTGAAACATAATTTTGCATCTAAAATAATTCCTTAATCTTTATGACTCTCTTGAAAAAGAAAAGATCTCCCAAAGATTTGTGTCTCTATATCAGTATCATGTTGTTTATTCAAATCATGTTTCATAAATTCTGTTTTATTTAGATTTATCACAAAATTGTTTTAGTATAACCTAGAATGCATACTTTTTATATCTGAAATTAAATTATTTCTGAAAGAACATTCCGAAATGAATTTAATCGCTCAACTTTGGGCAGAAGTTTGCCAAACTATGGTAGAAAACTGACCTAAAAATGACTTGTCAGCCAACTGTTTAGTTGCATATGGGCACATATCTCGATCGGTTAACCAATCAGACGACTGCAAATTTGCATGTGGGTGCGAGGCCTTACGTATTATATCTGAAAGATTTTTAAATATCCCAATTCATTTTTTTATTATATCTTAGAAACTCTTGCTACAAACAAACAAATTTCTAAACAGTTAATTCAAAAATTAACTCAAGACAACAGAAATTACTTTATTTGACAAACATTTCCAATTCTCCTTTGAGGCCATCTTCGGGTCTAATAAAAGTTACGAAATAAATATAAATATTTATAAGATACAAATTTTACCCTTCCCATTTATACATGCATGGTGAAAAACAGACATACGATACACTCATGTAAACACACATCAAGTGTGTTTTAAACAGAGTTAATATTCAACACAATTAAGAATAACCAAAATATGTAATGGACATTTAAAAAGGAAAGAGTTTACAAAATTCTGATTTCCAATTCAGACTTCAACAGAGAAGAAAAATATAGAAAAGGGTGAAGATAGTACTGTACTCAGTGCTAGAGCATTAGAATAAAATATAGATATTAGATGGAAGGTAACAAAAGTGGTGAAATGTATCAAACACAGAAGCAAAGAGATCATTGCAGAGTTGACTGAGATAATTGAAAAGTGTAAAAATGATTATATTGTCAATAATAATGACTCAAGTTCTCTTTTTCATGCATAGAAGTAGTTAGTAAATAATTTGTAAAAGAGGCTAATCAAAACTTCATAATGTTTAAATATAGTAGGCAATGCCCCTTTTCTCCAATGTGATAATTTCAGATAAGATTTACAGTTTAACATTTATATCCATTTTTAAGTTTATATTTTTATTACCCAATCTTAAATATGTATGATATTATATTAACATTTATGTATCAAGTCATCCCATAAATAATATCATTTTTTGCACCTGTGAAGAAAACAAACAAAATTACCTGGAACAGATCTAATTATCATAATTATTGCTCTCAGTACTTACATTCTTCTCCTATTGTTCAACAAGTTTTTGAATACAGAAAAGTATTCAACTACTTCAAGTATTCAAAAAAAGTTTTTGAATACTTGATGAATTATTATGATAATTAGAAGATCTGTTCCAGGTAAATTGATGTAGTCGTCCATACATTTCAATCCAAAAAACTCAGACAGAGTTCAGTGCACTTCCTTGACATTTTAATGTTTTTCTCCAGAAAGATAGTTTTCAAGGCTGAAAAACAGATGGTGCAATCTTGGATATAGAAATTCTTCCCATTCAAACTCTTGCAACTTGACACAAGTCCATTCTGGACATGTGTGGTTTAATGTTGTCTTCTTGAATTACCATACCTTTATGATTAAGAATGCCAGACGTTTCCTGCAAGGCAGTTCAGAGACGCTCTAGCTGTTGACAGTAGACCTCCCCGTAATGGTTTGATTCAATGGCAAAGCTCTTAATGGATTATGCCTTACATATCCTACCAAACATTCAATAAAACCTTCTATTGAAAATGTCAAGATTTAGCCACTACTGCAAGCACAATCTGTTTAGGAAGCCACTGAGGTTTGACCTTAATGTTGTGGTATGGAATCCTCAGCAATCTCCTTCAGATGAAAATTCAAATAAGTCAATTTTTTTCCTTTCACTCTTTTGTACAATTCAATTTTCACATCTATATATTGTCATAGGAAAGAGCATTGTTCTAACAATTGTTATTTTGGTAGCCAAATATCTTTTAATGAAAGCTAAATTTCATTATTTTATTTAGGCATTCTTATCTCATTATTAATCTTCTTTTGACATCATCTATCCCTATCCAATCTTGAGTCCATGAAGACAAAGTTCTCAACTTCAATTTTTTTTATCATCAATTTTGAATTTTTTCAAATTTCTTATATCATGACTAGTTTTTTTAATGTTTAGCCTCAAGCCTAATTTAAACTTTCATTCTTAACCATTATTAACAATCTTTTCATGTCATCTTCACTTATGGTGAAAATAGTAGTATTGTCAACATATCTTAAATTGTTGATTTCAAATCCTTCAATTCTGATTCCACTTCATCTTCCAATTCAGCCATTCTCATAATATACTCACTGTATAGGTTAACAGATATGGAGAAAGAATACAACTCTATTGCAAATCTTTACCAATGATGAACCATTCTGTATTCCCAAATTCAGTCCTGACTATACCTTCTTAGCCATTGTAGATTCCTTTTTGAAGAATCAAGTATTCAGGAATTAACCAATGTTCATGAACTAATTCAAAGTCTTTCATGATAAACACAATCAAATGCCTTGTTGTAATCAATAAAGCAAATATAGGAAATGCTAATAGTGCAGAGGACATAATGCAACTGCATTACGTATTTTTGATCATCATAGTCTAATATAACTTTAAATTAATTTGTTAAGCTTGATGATTACATGCTTTCATTACTTCATATTAATATTAATTTAAAATCTGAAAATCAAAATTTAAAAAATGATGTATTTATCTAAACCGAATTTTTAAAATTTATATAATTTCATCATTAATAACAAATTGATTTTGATAAATCTTAGCAAGACTACTTTCTGATAGATCCAGCAGTGAGTTATGAAAACTTTAACAAAGGGCTCGCACTTTATTTTATAAAAACAAAATATCAAATTCTAATTAGATATTTTACTTTTTATAAAAACAGAAAATACAAATAATTGTGCATGCATAAGAAAAATTTAAAAAATAAAAGTCACAAAATATCACAGGAATTACATAAAATAACTAAGTAAATTTATTTATGCCAGAAACTAAGTACATTATTTTCACATCAGTTGATGATCTAACGGCCGTATTCAGGACAGCGAGTCAACCTTGAGAGTCCACCAACCCACAACCTTGGGTCTGGTCGAAGGTTACTTGCTGTTCGAATTCAGATACAACTTCGAATATCGGGTCAGTCAACCCTAGAGTCAAATTGGTTGCTATACTGCTGCGAACGAGAGTTTGACCTGTATTTTGTGTCGAATATACTGAATGGATGAAAACAGTCACTTTTTCAAAGTATTCTAAATATATTAAATTCTCTAACATATCGTCATCCTCGTTCATGAAACACGCCATTTTCGTTAAAACTTGTTTCAGCGCATGTGTTAACCCGAGGTTTCTGTTTCAACCCGCCGATCTTCCCGGGTCGAAGTCTTGACCTAGGGTCAAGCATTTGACTTTGAGTAAAGGCGTGCAGAATACCGATTTCGCCCCAACTCGAGAGTTAACCCTAACTTTGGCTTTGACTCGAGGTCGTGAATACGGCCGTAAGACGGATTCCTAAAGTGCGGCCCGCGATGTCAGATCATCCGCGATCTTGAATTCATAGAGATAATTTAAAATTTATTTTTATGTAAAAATGTACCATATAATTAAAAATTGTTCAACAAAAAAAAATACATGTATAAGTGCTTCCAAATATGTATTGAGAAAGTTTTTTTGCATATATAAGTGAAAAAACTTTTCTCGATCATGAGTATTGAGATCAAAATTAATTGATGAATATTTACAAGCGGTGTTAAGAACATATTCAACCGATTTAGAACCAAGGCTCGATATTCTTAAAACAACTACTGCACAAATCACACTTCAGACTGATGAACAGTCAAAGATGATCTCAATAGCGATAGTCTCCATAATGACTCTAAATCAGTGGTTCTTAACTTTTTCGAAGTCACGGAACACTTGATTGTAAAGAAAATATGCGGAACACTATATCATTAAGATCATAAAACAACAAAAATATGCAAGAACACACATTTCACTAAAAATTATATATTACATAGTAAAAAAACATGAATTAAAAAAAGATATATTCTTAAGAATAACTCTTAGAAAAATGGAATATTTTTAAATCAAGTTTAATGCGATGCCTGAGTTAATTATCTTTTGCAGATTTCAGCGATGTCAAGTCTAATATGTGTTAAAACTACCCTTATTTCTTCAATATACCTAAATTTTTCATTTTTTTTTTAGGTTTTATGTTCATTAATGTTGAAAAGTCTAGCTCACACAAATACGATGTCGAAAACTATAAAATATTAAGTGCTTTTGTAGATAAGCCTGTTAAATAGTTTATTCGAAAATGCAAGTTGAATCTTGTCTACATTATAAAATGCGTTCTGCGCAGTACGCTAAGGCCATTCAAGTAGTAGTACTCGGTATCATAATTTTGCGGAACATCAGTGTTCCGGGGAATACTGGTTAAGAACCACTGCTCTAAGTATAATGGAAATATTTGTTCGCTTGTTTAATTATGGAATAAATAAACAAGCAAACAAAAAGAACAAGTGGCTCTCTAATTAGAAATTTAACAAAAGGGCTCGCCGGAGCCCCCTATAGCTCACCACTGAGTACAACTGATTAAATCTTAAATGTTCAGAGAGATTTCTTTGTCCTTATAGATGAAGATTCTAATGCAATAAATAAAAGTAAAAAAATTCCTAGGAAAATATTTCAATTTATAATAGACTATTTAAAATTTTCTCATATTTTTATCAGATTGGACAATAAGTTGATGCCATGAATGTATATGCAAATATATGTATTTCTCTTTACAATAAAAAAATAAAAAAATGACTTTCTTAAGATTTTGTTATCATAGAAAAATTTTAGTTTTTTATGCATTTAAATAAAGAAAAACTGGTTTTGATTGTTGATGCATATTTTCTTAAGGTTATTGTTATAAGTTATTAATTGGCTAGTTCAAAGTCGAATATTTAGTGGTTTTGATTGTTGATGCATATTTTCTTAAGGTTATTGTTATAAGTTATTAATTGGCTAATTCAAAGTCGAATATTTTTTCAAGAGTAATAAATATACTCTCACACAAAATAGTTATCAACTTTCATGATGATTTTGCAAAATTAAAAAATTGAATGTTTGTTGATTGGTACAGACAAGATTTTATATTTATTGTTGAATAATGAAACCCTAGCTAATGCAGCAGAAAAATTGACGCTTATAATCAGAATGTCATTAGTGTAAGAACGGTTTCAAGATTCGTAGATGGACAAATAGCTTAGAAAATTCTGGAGAAGATCACAATCCTGTCTTTTAGAACATTCACATTACGCTAGATGTGAATGTTCTTAAAGACAAGATTATGGATGCGATTGCATATACAGTATTATGATGAAAGACATGCCGGAAAGCATATAGCGATCGAATATCGTTTTGAAGTACTCCGAGCATTAGAAGTTGCTCATGTGGTAGTTGTGTAACAGAAACTTTTTTAGTTACTGTACAAAATGCACGAAACCGTATTCATTTATCATGTTTTGTTCAACAGATATTACATTTTTTTCCGAAAAATCTTTCATGGACAGTCAGCCGGATGGCCGCGTGCGTAAAGCTGTGGCTTACCACCCTGGAGAATCCGGGTCCCACATCTCCAGTTTTTCAGGAGAGCGGGCTCAATCCGATTAATGCTATCCTTCAACCATCCGGTTGACTCCATCATGGGTGTGGATCAGTCTGTGATGGGCTCTCTAAGTGGCGCCGCCAGATACAGAATATCCCTAATGCTTTTTTTTTGCATATTTTATGTCCCCTTTCCAATCAGGAAGCGGGGCTAGTTCCAACCACTCTATCCTTCAACCATCCGGTTGACTCCATCATGGGTGTGGATCAGTCTGTGATGGGCTCTATAAGTGGCGCCGCCAGATACAGAATATCCCTAATGCTTTTTTTTTTGTTGCATATTTTATGTCCCCTTTCCAATCAGGGAAGGCAATATTCAATTATTTGTTATTTGTTATTTCAAATAAAATTTGCCCAGGTCTGCAGGAAGCGGGGCCAGTTCCAACCACTGGCTGTACCCATACCCGTGGGGGGGCCGGATGGTGAAGGACGGGGATCATCGGGCCGGACCCAGTACCCAGAAAAAATCCGGGTCGTCCTGCGTGGCACCCCGACAGCGTTATCACTCGGCCATCCGGCCGCCTCCCTAATGCTATTATAACCTAACCTAACCTTTCATGGACCCATATTTTTATGCGTACTGTGCGCGTTTTGATTTCAAATATAAATTTAATATTTTCTTAGGAATGTTCAGCATAGGATGTCGCATAGTAAAACCATATCTTACTAACATGGAGTATCCAGGTTCATTTCTGGGCTTTCATTTACCATTAAACGTGAGCCTAGAGCCGAAAAATCGTGAATTTTTATATTAAATTAGATAATTCATTTTCTATTGTTTTTTGATAAATATAAAAAAAAAAATTGAATTTAATCATGATAGAGTAACAACAGAATTCAAATTTTCATTAATACCTTTTGAATAGAATGATATAAGAAGAAAATCCATCTTTCGAATATTTTCAGATTTTTTCATGTTTTATAATGGAAATATATAGTATAAAAAATAGCGTAGATACATAAATACTTTTCCCTAAACTTATTTAACATTTTTTAAATTACTAATTATTCTATGTGCAGTATATATATAATCAAAATTATATCTACAGTACTATATTTTTATTTTTTTGTCAACAGATGACGCCACTTTCCATTCAATAAGAGTACGAGAGTAGAGGTTTAAGGAGTAGTAGCACTCAGCAGTATATCGGGTCACTATTTTTCAATGCGCATGTCTGCATCCGCCATATTCCTGTAGGGTCACAAGCTATAGCTCCCGCGGGAGCTGGGTGACCGGTGAAGTTTTACTAAGTAGATCTTCTAGGAGGTTCTAAAGCCAAGCAATGATTTTTCAAAAAGTTTTTACATAAGATTTAGGTTTAAATTTTAGTTTATCTATAAAGCATTTGATTGAACTTAAACAAAACTAGATGAGACCTAATTCTCACCCTTCCCGTGTTTCAAGAACTCTTTTGCACTCTCCCTATCCCTACCTTGCTTCGGAGTCCCTATCCGCCTACCCTGCTTCGGAGGGCATTATCGGCAGATCGCCATTATTTGAGATGTACATTCAAATATGCAAATACGAGGAATAGAAAGACTAATGTAAGTCAAAGTATGATTATGACCACGCAAGATCTGTCTTTCTTGGACTAAACAAGCAAAAAAAAAAGACAAGGAGCTCGCAAATTAGAGACAAATTTAACAAAGGGCCTGTGCTAGCCCCCTCACCACTAGATAGATCCCATAATATATCAACATTAAACAGATCCCATAATATATGTGAATTTCATTTATATCAGATCAGTGGTTCTCAACCTTTTTTCCCCTGGGCCGTATACATTTGTTTGCTACATTAAGTGGGCCACATACATTTGGTTGCTGGATTAAGTGGGCCGCAACATGCTATATCAGCAGTCAATAACCGGTGTCACGTGAAAAAAGTCTCACGTGACACCGTCCTACAAAAAACTCAACTTCTTAATTCGTGAATGCCATAGGTGTGTTTTCACAAACTGACCTATGACCTGTAAAATTTTATGAGTGCATCAGAAAGGACTTAGCAAATTAGGCCCATAACTTGTAAAATTTTTATGAGTGCATTGAGAAGGACCTAGCAAATTAGGAAAATTCTAATTTTTCCAGATTAAAAAAAAATTGTTATATCAGAATTATTTTTTTTTTGCATGTGGGAGAAGAATTCCACGCTTTCATTAAGTTCATGATTATGTGTTCCAGGCTGCACAAAAAAGCTTGCTGGACTGCAGGTTGAGAATGGCTGATATTTGATAATATTTATGAGATATCATTTTGAAAGAAAAATATCCAAACAGATGTAATCCAATACTGATAATTTTAAATAGACTTGGCTCCTTAGTAAGTCATAATAACAAAGTGAATTTTATTTAAATTAGATTATATTTGCATAATTATGATGATGGATAGACAAATTCACAAATCCAATTTGTATGCCTTTTATTCAATTTTGAGATGAAGAGAATCAAAAAGGAGAGAAGGTACACAGCAGAAAAGATTTTTTATACAAATTACTGCTAACTGACAAGCTAGTTTTATTAGCCTACTTTTCAAATGGAAGGCAGCTTATAAGATCATCATGTCTGCTGTTTGTTCCCATTAATAACTTTTGAACCAATTAGTAGATTTTCAAGAAATTTGTTAGCAGTGTTCTGCCATTTAAAAGGGTACCTCAGCATTACATCATTTAATCTTAGATTGTTTAATAAAATAAAAATTGATTTTTATCAAAATTTTATTTTATATTATTGATAATAAATAAATGGTACTGAATGTTAGCAATGCAGGAGTAACAGATGGCTAGCCTGCACTGCTATCACTTAGCACCATCTATTCTCAATAATCTATTTATATAAAATATATAGATGCATAGATGATACATAGATAACATAATACATAAAAAAATGCATTGTCTCATTGATATGGTATCATTATGACTTAATAATTCACGATGGTACAAAACAATACTGATGTGTGATGTTTAAAGTGATGTAATAATAGGTGATATCACTAATATAACATGGTTGTAATGATGACATCATTGTGGCATCTATATTAATTTATTTTATATCTAGGTTGGAAAATGTATAAATTGGACATAAAAAGCAATGAATTGTAAATGCTAAATAAATGGAAAATAAAGGACACATTTAGAAAATAGAAGAATTTAGTTCTTTCCAGAACTGCTTGTTCAGGTAGGCCTTAAATAATTTTTTTATTTAAATTAATATTTATAATTTTCTTAATAACTAATATATTATATGATGATGATAAAAATTCAATACTAGCCTCTCCTAGATGAGAATCTCCACATTGACCTCGCGTTTCAGGATTTGCAATAACTACTTTAACACCTGGTAAGAGTTTACCCGATTCCATTAAACATAAACTGTGAGGAGCACCTCTTTCTACAAGAGTAACTCTATCATTTCTTAAAGCTCGCATATCTATATATACCATTGTAGGATCTGGACTAGAAGCACCCTATGAAAATAAATCAATGAGATAATTGTTATAAATACTGAATTTTTGAAATTCAAATAAAATAGGTTTGTTTTATAATCCAACAGTTTATAAACTATATTTTGGATGTTTATAAATCAGAAATATTAAATTAAAAAATATAAAAAAATATTATTCCTGATTACATATACAATAAACTTATAATTATTTATTTAATATTTTTATATATATTTACAAACAAAAATAAATATATAAATTATTTGACACACATTTTAAATAACTTTAATTATACAAAAGTAAATGTTTAAGTTATTTAATACAGGTCACATACTGATTTTCTGGCACTTCCTTTAATCCGGACAAAATTATTAGCATGCAAAATTTCACTACTGACTAACTAATTAATACAACAGTTGAAAAAATTCAATCTCTAAAATAAACATCAAGTAATTTTGTCTTAAATGATTATAAACTTGCAAAATATATATGAAATACAATATTAAATATTGATGATGTACTTTACCATAATTACCATATTTAGTATTGAAATATTCTTCATTATATAATTTTCCTCTCAAGATTTGGAAAATAAAAATTAAAGAAAAAATTTGCATTATTTTCTGGTCTTGATTTTTTTATTATAAAATAATAAAAAATAATACATTAAAATAAAAATATAAATATTTGATAACAGTTTTTTTTTATATTATTTTAAATGTACAAAGAAGCATTATTCAAATAATAACTTAAAAATAGAAAAGTAAGACCAGAATTAACATATGCAAAGAAAATTTTATGGCAATGGATGGAATGGAAATGCAATTAGTCAAAATCAATTTGCCAGAAATGTAGATCATTGTCCCTATTCACAATTTATCAATTTACTGTATTTTATTTATTTTTGTAGATAATACTGCAGTCATTTTATACTAAAAGTAATATAAAATAGCTGTTGGTTATATAAACAATAGCAATATTTTGCTATATATAAACTGCATTATAAGTTCGTCCAGGAAAATATGATATTTTCTTTGTAATGTAATTTGTTAAAAAAAAAAATTTTTTTATAAATATTAAATATAATAGTTTAAAATGCCATATGTGATAAACTGAAATTACATGTGATAAATTGAAATGATCAGAAAATGCATTATGAATCTATACAGGGTTTAGTCATGTAAGAAATATAAACAAGATGGTAGACTTCTAATAGAGAATATTGTTGTATAAATTACTTTTATTTTAGAGTTGAAATATATGCCACTTCTACTTATTATTATTATTTTTTAATTGAGCTAATAAGATATTTTTATAAATACCTTATTAAAAATTCACATAATCTTTTTTTCATACTGCAGGGCATCAAAAATAGAACAAAAAAGGAAAAAATTAAGTGATATAATATATACAAAATCATTCTAACGATGTGCACATTTTTTCATTCTTAAATATAATGAATAATGCCTGCAATTAGTAATTAATTTTAACCAATCCTGTGGTGCGATAATTCAATTGTAACAAATGTCATAGTTCAAATAATCAAATTTTATTACAATATGTTTAAATTTATATAGTGATCCTCTTGCTTAAAAGACGTGGAAGGGATATAGATATATATCAATAAATTATTATTATATGATTGCTAAATTGGTCTGGCCAAACAGCAAATCCAGCAATGCTCTGGAACTGAGCATGCTGAAAAATCAGTGTTCAATCTGTATACATTAAGTTATTTAAACATTTATTTTCAAATAATTTTAACATAAATTTCTGTCAAAAAGATTTTATCATGGTTCAATAAGCATTGCATCAATAGTGAATATTGATTTTGAATACTAGATTCTTTACTGCTTTTGAATTAAAAAAAAAATTTTTTATATTCTTTTGCATCTTTAATATTTTTGTTTGCACCTTCACCATTCAAGCCCAAAAATCAAAACATTGTGACTAACTTTACATTAACCCTTTTATGTAATTTTATTAATTATAAATATTGATCATTCAACTTATGATAATTTAATCTTTTGATTGCATTTACGATATTCCAAACTTGGCTATTTTCATAGCATATTGGCTACAAATACTTTATCTGTTTTATTAAAAATTTATAGTTGGTCAATGGCTACTTAATAAAACAATTGTTTACTACCTTAGATGATCCAGGTTCAATTCTGGATGACTTTGAAGGAACTCAGTGATTACCACATTGGATAATCTGGCCATCCTCTGTTTACTATCTAAATAATAATTTGTTTATTGTCATTAGTGTCAAGTACAACTTTAGACTGAAATAGCTCGAAGACCATGCAATAATATTTTACAATTCCTTTTGATTTGAGTTTCTGAGATGAAATTAGAGTTTTTGACTATTAAATATATATTTTAAATAACCATTATAAAAAATAACAAAAAATCAACAAACTTTATAACTTATTTAATAGATGGTGCAATGTGTCTGCATGAGATATTGGCTTTTTGGTAGATTAGATTAGGTCTTATCTCTTAGACAATAAGTATGTATAATTTAATAGTTAAGAAGAATATATAATACTTAAAAGAGCAGCAAGAAAAGCAAAAATTGTACAAACATATTCCATTTTATTTTAATATATCTGTTTTTTTAGTTTAATCAATGATGTTTGTGATGTCACGATGTTTCTCACATGAGAAATTAAACTGAATAATCCTTTTATAACCTGTACAGCCAGTGGATACTTTCAAATAACTTTAGGGAAATTCAGCAGTGGTGAGTAAAGTCAATCAGTCGTATTACAAAGTCTCCCCTCATCCATTTGCCATTGCATTCGCTTTAGTTGACAGCTCATTTCTGTATACGAAATATCAAAATACGCCATCGTTAAATTTTTCTAAGAGATGTCTCAATAATCTATCTATCTAATATATTTATCTTCATGTGCAGTTTTATTTGTGAAAACAGTCGCGATGGACACAATATGCCAATGATCATTTCTCCGAATAACAAATAACCATGTGTAGACTGATCATCGGTTAGACTAAAGAACAATAATAAAACAATAAAAGAAGAGCAATAGAAATGAAAAATACACAAAATAACTTGCCTGCAAGATGAATTTGAGCCACGAGATGGTACAATTTTAATTTTGTAAAATCCAGTAAAATAGTACCAAGCGAAAGAAGTCAATCTATAAGTCAACGATCACAAAAAAAAAAAAAAAAAAAAAAAAAAAAAAAAAAAAAAAAAAAAAAAAAAAAAAAAAAAAAAAAAAAAAAAAAAAAAAAAAAAAAAAAAAAAACCAGGAGACAAATCTATGATATATTCAAGATAGAGTACTATAATAACGATTATTTATTATAGTTAACAATCCATCCTACCGACACGTAATTAAATGCGCAGTCATCGGTTCCATTGTGTAAAAATTCATATAAAAAGATATGTTTATTTCAGAAACAGTACCGATTTCAGGTCCGATTCTTTTTATGAACTTTGACCTATAGGTTGTATCTTTCATTTGGTATTACTTTTGTTGGCATTACAATCATTGCAATTATACCTATAGTAACATACATGAATGGCTTTAGGTCGCATTTTGTCACATCATACTTTTGTGTACGAAAACAACTGAATTTTCTCTTTATAACCTGTACTATCATTTTAATGACATCAGAAAAGTTCTGTTTAATAAGTGAATAGCAAATTTTCAATCGGTTTAAGTAGATATTCCATTCAATCTGCATGGTTGGCATAACTTTGTAGACAAAACAAGTTGATTCTAAAATTTTTCAAAGAGAAGTCCTGATTAGTCAAGATACCAATCTGAAATCATGTGTCAAAATTAAAGTTCTATTGGTAGAAATTCTCACAAAGACTATACGCCATCATTGTTCTCTGAGCAACAATGATAACCACATGTACATTGATCATGGCTAAGACTAATGGATAGTAATAAACAGGCAAATAAATGCGAATTGGGCAAGAAAAATATAAAAATAAATTGGATGCAGATCCATTTCAAACCCAGATAGATTATATTTTTATTTATAAATACTCTAAAGGCCTCCGCTGTTATTTTTCTATACTTACACATTACAAAAATATTTGATTATATTTATTATTTGACAGATTCAGATATATAAAAATGAAATAAATATTTTCAGTTGTATTTATAACATCACTATAATATCTGTTGGATGATAATATTACATTAATTCACAAAAATCTTTCATTTTAGCTTAACTGAATGGCTTTAGAATCGCCATGTACTAAGATCACACTTTTGAGCAAGCAAAACAACTTTTCTGTTTTTAAATCGTACGGTCATTTGCCAACAGTCAGAATGTCTAATGATATCAAGAAAAATTAAGTGGGATTAATGGCAGTGTCCCTCAAGGCAGATACATTTTCAAACAAGCAACGAAAACAGGGCCAATGAGAGGAGAGCGATAACAGGGTAAAATTCCCCGGCTCGGTATTCACAAGGACTTGCATAACAGTCCACAATTTGTTTTTTACGTGCCAATTACTGTAGAAAGATGGCACTGAAAATTTAGTGTCTGAAGCAAGAGTAATAAATTGCCCCAACCTTATAACTCTAAAATTACTTAGAGCCCATGTAAATTTTTCCCCTGAGCCCGGCAATGTCTCTCAGCCTCTGGCAAAACACTAGTCACAGTGGAGTATTTAGTTAAATTCAACAGAAAATTCTGGAATTACTCCTACTTAATTAGATATAAAATGCAAAATAATTGTAATGTTGCTAAGAAATAAGGCAACAGCAGACTGATTATCAAACAGCACTAAATTAATTGTTGAGAAAATGATTGAGAAGAGACCAATTGGCAAACATGCTTTAATTCCCAGAATGACTTATCATGAATTTTTGTTTGAATGGTGAAGAAGTTCCTCATGAAATCAACATATGGAATCACAATAATTAAGATTCAAGACAAATCTTTGAATTCAATTGGAGTTTATTTAGAAAAATGTATTTTCTCATGGAAAATTATATATTGCAACATCACCAGCGAGTGTTTTAAATAATTTGTAATATCTTATTTCCAGTTATCCTAACGTAATTAATTTTTATAAAGAAATACATTCTTAATAAAACAAACTTTGTTAATAATAAAGAAATTTTGCCTATTAATTAGATTAAATTTTGAAATCTTTAAATTATGAAATCATTCATCGATCAGTGACATATTTTTTTATTGCTGGCATAACTGCAATGGGTTTACTAGTTACTATTAAAATTACTATCATTGTCAGTCATTTTTGACATAATTTTTCAACCTACAATGAGATTATCAAAATATAAACCCATTGCAAGTAGAAGAGCACCTGTATAATCATAATATATCTATACAACAATACTTAATACAAATCAAGTTATTATAAATAAAAATTTCTATTTATAAAAATTTTATGTATTGCAAGACATAAAATTTATATTTATTACATTGTTATTTAATACAATTTAAAATAAAACATAAATAATAGTGAAGTTTCATAATTCTTAATCTCTAAATATGCTTCATTAATCTATTTGTTTTTCTTATATTATTTTAAATTGAAAAAGAGCAAAAAAACAATCATTTTGCAGTTTAATTTTTAAGATAAAGTATTAGTATTACTCAAAAGGAGATATAGAAAGTAATAATATTCATTACATAATCAGCATGATAATTTTGATAGCGTTTTACTTTTCAAGATAAGCCAAAAGTGGGTAGACCATAAAAACTGACAATTTAACATTTTCATTGTTATTTATAAGATTAAGCATTATTCCAATACTTTTGTGTATATTATATGAATATACTATCGATTAGCGCGAGAAATTCGTAGAACCAATTATTCACGCTAATCGAGGCCTACCTGTAATTCTATTTTAATTGTACTCTAGAGGATCATTTATATATATTTTTTCTTAGTCTCCAGTTCATTTATTGGTACAGTTGAATAGCATCATTTGTCATTTCTATCCTTTGCTGTTTTTTTCACATTTCATCAACAGAACTCTGAACAAGTTTTTAAATGTTGAATTTTAATTACTGAATTAAAATTATATGGAAATGTTTAATTGTTTTATTTTAAATTTTGGAAATTTAATGAAAGCATATTGTCATTTTTATTGTAATTTTATTGTCATTACTTTTAAAAAATTCTTATAGAAAGAATATTAATAGAAAATAAATTAAAATCAAAATTAGCTGGAAATTCATTTCATCAACACCTGTTTTTGTAATTAAGAGGAAAAATAGAATATGGATAAACTAATCAATATTTATTTTTTTTCTTATGCTCTACATATTTTATTTCATTCATCTTCATATACCAAATGATTTCATCAACAATAGTCTATCAGTACTATTTTTGTAGTGCTAGGGCTTTAAACATCACTAACACTGCAACTATTCAGTGATGTATTTTGCATCTCTAACAGAATCAACTTTTCAGTTTTTGTCTTTCATAGAAGAGAGTATTTTTGTCAATAGGATTGTAAAAATATCTTCTGGTGCAGGAAAATGCATCAGAAGATCATGTCTTAGCCATGAAAGGCTACACAATATGTGAAAAGGAGTTTCATGTTCTTGATATCTACAATTGGGATTGTCAATTATTCCAATTAATTGGAATGTCCTCTAAAATGGCAATGTCTTATAACAATTCTTATTTGATGTTTATGTAATGGAAGTGTGAGTATAACTGAGGTAATATATGTAATTAGTTTTCTGTAATGATTGACTTAAAATAAGAGACCTTTTGCCTTAATTCAAGAATGAGCCTTCACTGAGTGATTGAGAGAGATGTTGATTCATCAACAGTTATAAACTGAGTTTTGATTGTTCATAGTTAAAAGATAATTGATAAAGTTAATATTAAATTTAATATCTATATAATAATAAATACTGTACAGACCAGAGGCAGACTGTTAACTTTTGAAACCCTGGGCTAACACTATTTGGGGGCCTATTAAATTAATCCAAATTAACCTAATGCTGAGAATTATGCTAAACTAACATGCTTTAGAGGAGCTACTGTAGATATGCACTCTCTTTCCGACATTACCACATTATTTGCATAATTGACAAATGAGAAAGTATATTTTGATTTTACCGACTACCAACAGAGCTGTATTTACAATTTACTCTTATTTAAAACATTGATATTTGAAACCAATTACCATATTTTCCATAGAGTTAATACTTCGATTAGTGCTAGAAATTCGTGGAACCAATTATTCACACTAATCGAAGCCTACCTGTATCATTATTTTTGGATGCATGAAGCATTACTTTGAACATTTTTAGGCCCAATCCACACTATTGAGCTGCTCAGGATTTGATCACACTCTCTCCAGTCATTTTACGTGTTCACATATTCGTTCACCAGTAAGTCTGAAATTGGTCTCCAGGTTGTATGTAGAAAATAATATTAAATTTTTCATCTGATAAATTAGCAATTATGGCTATCCTTCTAAATGAGACTATTCACACTATGGGAGACTTTACTGTTACCTATAGTATAAACAGGTTCATGTTTGTAATGAACCTGTTGCAGAAATATTTTACTGGCATGAGATTGAACTGTGAGCGGTCAATAGTATGGCTCAGGCCTTATTTTTAATTTTCAATATTTATTATTTAAAAAATATCAACTAATTCTTATTTATATTTTTCAAAGCAAAATAATTTAGATATGAGATAGTAAAGCAATAATTTTATTTATAAAATAATTAAAAGTTAACATATATTCTGTCATATACATAAATTACAAACAACATTGAAAAGATGAAAAATTGTGTTTTTGATTATTAAATAATTTTAAACAATTCACTTTCATATATATCAAAATTTTTTTGTAGTTTTTTTTTTTTATCTCCAAGAAATCAACTTACAATAAAATTTCATATGGAATAATAACTGAATTTCAAAGATTGGTGTAATGTATTTATAGAAAAGTGAGGAATTGAACTCACTAATAATATAAAATATTCAAAATTAATATATTTATCATGGGTTTTCTGTTCAAAAATGTTTACTGCATCATTAATGACAAATCTACTTAAAAGAATCATGATTATAAAGGTATTAATAATTTTGCCAACTACCATATCAAATATAAACCAGAATATTTAATACTTTATTGAGGTTGATGACTATTTGTATTAAAATCTGACACTTCACTTAAATCTTTAGTTGTCAGGAAATTGCCTGACAGTAAAGATCTAAAATTAATTTGCAAAAACACATTCATATTCAAAAAATTTGCATTCAACTTTTAAATCAATAGTTCTCAAATATGGTCACTGTAGCTAACCTCCTTCCTAATAATCATCATTTCTAATTTCTTATGAACTATTATCAATTGAAAATATCTATAAAGAATGCTTTAAAATATTTTTGGGAATTTGCAGTAAAGAACATATATACCTAGTAATTATAATTGTTTAAAATAAATTTATAATACTATCTAGAACTTTATTAAAATACTAAATCATAATAAAAATAAAAGTAATTATCCACATAGCCTGTTTCAGCTGAAGTATAACAAAAACGTTTTTGAACAAAACAATGCAATCTTACTGAATATGCTTATCTGCTTATATTTATTTTGATTTTGCAGTGAGAACTTGTATCATGATTAATCATAGTTTGAATTAGCACATTTTCCAATTATTAATAATTGAAAAATAAAATATTTCATTATTGATAAATGATAATCAATCATATTAAGTTATTATTGATATGATATAATGAATGAACTAAAAATTACACAGAATTTTTATCAAGAAATTAATGAATACTCTAATACTGATGAAGTATAATATTGATGATAAAATATTTCAGTATAATATATGTAGAATTTAGGAAGCTAAAATAATATCCAACAACATAAAAAAAGTGCTTGATTATTGCATTATTATTATTAAAGCTAGAATAAAATATTAATTTTCCTACCTACAATAATCTTTGGTACTTCATATTATTCTGAAGCAAAACAAGATAAATTAAAAAGAAAACAGATTTACTTTTAATACCTTATAGTAAACCTTACCTGAGGAAAGCATGTGCTTCCATACTTCTGTTTTGGTTACTGGAACATACAACAGCTATTTTAAGGTCTGGCATTATTGAAATACTTTCTTAATTTAATTCCTAAAATACTTTAATGTAAATGTCTTGATATAAGCATGGCTAAAAAAAAATTATTTTCTAATTAAAAATTTTTATAATAATCAATAAAAATCAAATAATTAACTTTTGACTTTATATTATAATAATCAAATGAGAAAATCACTTATACTTTATTTTTTAGAATCATTGTTTAATAAAAAAAAACTTCATAATTTTAAAATGATTCTGATATAATGTATTCTCTATTAATTAATTTAAAAAATTAAAGATATCATTAAAAGGCCCTTTCAACTTTTAACAACAAAAATACTAAAACTACTGAAGACAAGCACTAAAGTGGCAGGAATATTTTATTTATTCAAAAATGCATACATAATTTCTGAAAAAGAAAAGCACTAATAAAAGTTTATCCTGTTACAAGAGCTGAATAATTGTTAAAAAAGAAAAGCACTTTTGACTTTTAGTAAGACCATCTTCAATTCTAACCGAGTTTAAAACAGAACTTTATGTAAGATGAATTGCTAGTATCCTAGTGGCATGGGGATATATATATACAGAAGGCACCCCCTTAATCAGCTACCATGGGACTGAACCCTTGGCCAGATAATGAAATGCTTGTTAAACCAAATTACATATACAGTATACAGTATATGGAATACAATACATACACATCACAAGATAAGCAGGAAAAAAATCACAGAACACTAAATACACACTGAATCACTATATTTTAATTTAAGCAAACAATTGTACTATTACATCGTTAAAAATAGATATTAAAAAGAAGGAAAATACAGGTACTGTAATGTACATTACTGTGTTCTAAAAGAAATCGGTAATTTTCTTTTGTTTTTTATGTCCATTGCTTTTTTAAAAGTGAAATCACGCCATTTCTTTATGAACATCATATCAATTGCAGTGGATTCTTTCTGTTGTTCGATGTATGATGTTGTTCTGTTGTTCTGTTGTTCTCTGTTGGCAACTCCAGTGCTGCTTTTGCTTTGGAGTGGCTAATTTTGTCATCGTCTTTTTCTTTTGAGATGTCTTCATCGTCTCCTTCACCAATAACTGCTTGAACAATTTCATCATCATTTAAAAATGCTATCAGAACCCTACCCCTCGTTGCTAGCAAACTACATAATGGACGATCCCTCCGCCAGCAGATTAGTGCCTACGTTACTGAGGAAACTACTGGATGCTGAAGCCAAGTATTGTAAGGAAGCCGAACGTATCCAGTGAGGTGACAAACATTTTGGCCGGAGCTGTACATTACTATGTTCTAGAAGAAATCGATAATTTTCTTTTGTTTTTTTGTGTCCATTGCTTTTTTAAAAGCGAAATCACGCCATTTCTTTATGAACATCATAGCAATTGCAGTGGATACTTTCTGTTGTTCGATGTATGATGTTGCCAACTCCAGTGCTGCTTTTGCTTCGGTGTGGCTAATTTTGTCGTTGTCGTTTTCTTTCGGGATGTTGTCGTCGTCGTCTTTGTCTCCTTCGCCAATAATTGCTTGAATGATTTCATCGTCATTTAAAAATTCATTTTCGAGCTCATCATCAGCAGTTATCCACTCCTGTAAATCTTCTTCAATTTGCTCATTACAGTCAGGAAGTTTCCTCAAATCAGTGAGCAGGGTGTCATTATCGCCTGTTTCAGATGCTTCTGTAGGACTGTATTTAGCTACAGGATTATCTTCTTTATTATTTTCAATGGCTTGCTCTACATTTGGCCATAGATTTTTCTAAGATTTGACAAATGTAGATTGAGGCATTTCTTCATAGACCTTGGCCACCATGTAGATAACGTCCTTAATATTTATAGTTTTTAGAACAGCAAGTAATCCATTGTCATAAGTCTCTAGTTTGTAGAGAATTTCTGAGAGCAGTTTGTGCCTGTAGTGCCTGTAGTTTCTATAACCCCCTGGTCCATAGGTTGCAATAGGCTTGTAACATTAGGGGGCAGGAACAAAATTTTTATATCTTTCTCTTCACATTCTAGTCCATCTGGATGAGTTGGTGCATTGTCAAGAACCAGTACCGCTTTTACTGGCATTTTCAAGCTCGTTAAGTGTTTTTTTACTTGGGGGACAAACTCACTCATATACCACTCTTTAAACAAGTAGGAATCCATCCAAGCTGATTTCTGTGCCCTATAGTACACTGGAAGAGATGCAATATTTAAATTCTTAAATGCACGAGGTTTCTTTGATTTTCCAATTACAAAAAGAGGAAGTTTATGTGTTCCTGTGGCATTAGAACAAAGAGCAACAGTTATTCTCTCTTTGTTTGACTTGAATCCAGAGGCTGAGGTTTCCTGAGCAGTAGCAAAAGTTTTTTTTGGCAGAAGTTTAAAGTTTAGCCCAGTTTCGTCAATATTATATACTTGCTCTGCATGTAAACTTTTTTTTTCAGTGTAATCTTGAAGTTTTTTGAAAATTCTTTTGCTGCTATTGGATCTGCCGACAGTTTTTCACCACAGACACCTATGAAATGAACTCCATGGCGCTTTTTCCAATGATACAACCATCCGTCACTTGCTGAAAAATCGCCTTCATTTTCAAACCTCGCATGTAAAATACAGAAGGTGCCTTCTTAACTGCCCACCATAGGACTGAGCCCTTGGCCGTATAACAAAATGGCTGATTAAACCGAATTACATATACAGTATACAGTATATGGAATACAATACATATACATTACAAGATAAACAGGAAAAAATCACAGAACACTAAATACACACTGAATCACTATATTTTAATTTAAGCAAACAATTGTACTATTACATCGTTAAAAATAGATATTAAAAAGAAGAAAAATACAGGTACTGTAATGTACATTACTATGTTCTAGAAGAAATTGATAATTTTCTTTTGTTTTTTTGCGTCCATTGCTTTTTTAAAAGCGAAATCACGCCATTTCTTTATGAACATCATATCAATTGCAGTGGATTTTTTCTGTTATTCGATGTATGATGTTGCCAACTCCAGTGCTGCTTTTGCTTAGGTGTGGCTAATTTTGTTAGCTGAATGGCCGGTTGAACCGAGGCCAGTTAAAAAGGCACCTTCTGTAAGTGCTTTCTCTTTCAAAATTGGGCCACTTATTGGAGTACCACTCCGACGTTCTTGCTGAAACCATAACCATAAAGCCATGGTGGCGAACCTATGGCACGCGTGCCAGTATTGGCACGCAGAACAATTTTGCTGGCACGTGGCACATATTTATATTTATATATACATACATATAATGTTAAGCTAGAATTTTATATTTTCGCTGCACAAAAAATTTGCGTTGTGACCATATAACTCTTAGTCACTTTTATTCTACTTGCAATTGTGCGTATGCCGTTGTGGTGTTAATTGACTTAATCATTTTTGCTTCCTTATGTAACTCGACTGAAAATCTGTTAATTGCATTTCAAGTTCGTCCAACTTTAACCAGTCAAATGTTGTTACAATAGGTGCAGATAACCTGAATTTATCAAGATACACGATAAATTTTGTAGTTTCTGCAAATTATCTATTGATAAATTGACTTGTGAGTGAATCTTGATTGAAACTCACTGATTATACAGTTAATAACTTTTGAAAATTCTGTAGTCAGTTTAGCTCCATCCGGTTTTTCATGAAAGTTCAAACCTGTGAATAATTTTTTCAAATTTGGAAAATATTTGAAGCTTTTGGAAGCGATTACTCGATATAATATTTGAAATTTTGTTTCAAATGCCTGAATTAGATCAAATATGCCAATGATAGTCTTATTGATACATTGTAATTTAACATTTAATTCATTCAAATTTAGGCATAATGTCTGCCGAAAACATTAATTTTGAGGTCCATTCAGTATATATATATATTCCTATAACAAATTATCTGGCACGTTAGTATATTAAGAAATATAACTTTTTAAATTTTTGGCACGCCAGCAGAAAAAGGTTCGCCACCCCTGCACTAGACAATTTCTTTGGTTCACATTCTGCTGAGTTCTATCATTCTGGGATTCATAGTCTGTCTGCCCAAGCACTGGAGACAGATCATTGCTGCTGATGGTGA
>AYEL01090306.1:0-14235 GCA_000484575.1 Olivierus martensii | reverse complement strand
CAATTTTAATTAATAAAAATTAAATACTTGCAACTTTTTAAATGAATACGTCTATAATATAAAAAAATTAATTTTTAATTTTCTCCAATGAAAGGAATATGGAGACAAACAAACATATCAAATGACAAATTTCAATATTGCATTGGATTGTGTAAACATTTACCAATTAATATTAAGAATTCTGAACAGTTTCGATTAAATAATTTATATCTCTGTTGAATTAATTTAAATATTAAATTTTTAAATAAAATTTCGGTCAATTTATTAGATTATCATTCATTAACTGAAGTAATAAAGCACATTATTATCATTATTGTTGATGTAATATGTAACACAATTATTACTCAAGAATTATTATGAAAATATAGCTTTTAAAATCAAGCAAATTATAATAATATTAAAATTAATTTATATCTTATTAATATTAATAAAGAATTTTTATTATTCATTATTTTTGACGATATATATGAGTTTTAATGCAGATGGACTATTTTCTTAGGCACAATCCTGGAATAGAAGTTTACATAAAAACATTTAGTTTATATAAGATTTTTTTGCATTTTTATATGATTTATAGAAAATAATATACAGTATTTTATCCATGAAATATTTTTTTTTTTTGTTAGGAGTGTCGAAAAATAAATAGAAGGGAATAAAAAATTCCAAATTTTCTAAATTACCTATTCAAACATGTATGATAGTTATAATAAAAGAAAAACATATTTTAAAATTATTAATCTTTCTTGCCAATTCTGAAATATCCCAGTTGCTTAAATTTTTAGAAAACAGTGTGCAAACATGAAAAAAAAAAATGAAATAGTGAAGTAACTTATTCTAATTAAATTTTATAAATATTTCAAATAAAATAAATAAAATCCCATTCACCTCTCTATACAATTTATTTTTGATGCTAAATAATAATTAAAGGTCACTGCTACCTGGACATACTTTTTATTTTAAATCCGTTATGGAAGGAAAGGGAGAAGAAGACAATCAAAATTTATATAGGGCCTAGTTATTTTTATAAAGAATAATCTGTAACTCAAGAGGATTGAGAAGTTTATAAAATTTTCTAAGAAAGAATTTAATAGGATAGCTAAAGCTAAATTCAGAGATGATAGAAAATTATATATAATTGAGTTAAAATTTATAAAATTTTTAGTTTTAAATTATAAATACAGTAGACATATATGAATATGCAGTACATAGATGTTTCAAGTTTTTTCCAACTTTAATGAATATCAATTTATAAATGAGATTTTAAATAAAAAATAAAATAATTTGCTTGAAATTTTCTTTTTTAACCAAAGATATAATTTTCATAAAATTTATCCAATATTTTGTCTGCACGAAAACAAATAATTAATTATTCATATTTTGTAAATTAATAATAATATCACGAGTTCGATGATTTTCGATAGTTTCTTTGGCGAAATTGCATTCTTTTATATCAGTGCACCATTTATGAATGGCTGCATACGCCCAATAAAAAAAATTATTTCTTCAAATTTTTGGATTTATTATTATTCTTGAAATATTATATGGTTTTTGGAAATTTCCCAGTTAAACTCGAATGTGAGGATCGCGGAGGGTAGGCTCTCAATGAGAACATATCAAACAGGAATCTTTGATTTTTCTATACCATCTTCGAATCAAATTGGCAAAAATACACATAATGTACGTCTAAACACATATTGCAAATACCATTCCTGGATTACCAATATTTTGCCCCTTTTCAGAAGTTCATTTACAGATTATATATATTTAATTTTCAATTAATGAGTAATGAACTAAATATTGTTAACAACAGCTATTGTTATAACAAATTACACACAATTTATCACAGGTCAATAGCATCCCGAAAATCGAATCATTTAAACTAGAATCAAGTTTTGTTAATTTCGTTTTATTAATTGACTTCATTCTAGATTAAATTTAAATTGGCTGAAATTTTGAAGATAAAAAAGTCTTCTAGATTCTCTGAATATTATTAATATGCATATTATAGCATATAAAATGTTTATAAAATAATATAATTAAAATATTCTTATAACCTATTTATCTATAGTATATCAGATAAAGACACAGTTAGATAAGCTTTATTAAATGAGCAAAATCAAAGATAATACGAATAATTCTATTTATACTTGTTTTGTATTATAATAGAGAAACTTTTGATCAATTATAAATGCTTTTGTAATTTTTATGTACCAAATAATAAATATATTCAAAGCTTTTCAAAATTAAAAAATTTAATTTTTAAGTTGAATTATGAATTATATCTATAAACTGAAGATAGCAGTTAATCCTATCGATAGAAAACTGTTTTCTTTAAGTTATAATATGGTTGTAAAGATCAACCAGAAGTCAACAATATTTTTATGATTGTGTTTTTAATATTAAATAAATTAATTCACTAATCAGCTGAGTTTTAGTTATGAAGATCAATCAAGATTCAACTGAATTACTTAACTTATTTTTTAATATTAAAAAGACATTCATAAAAATATTTAATGTATATTTTCTTCTAATATAGTGAAATTATTCAATTCTAAGAAAGATTGCCACATCCATTTATTCTTTATCATTTTTCTTTAATTTAATCGTTTTATCTCTTTACAGTCTATAAATCCACATTTACAGAATGTTGTTCAGATCACTGAAGTAGAAAAGTTCCTATTACTGAAGATTGAGTAGTTTTACTTAACTTTCAGTAATAGGAACAACAGAAATCACAAGAAATTTCAACACTTATCTCCTCTCACATCCTGTCCTTTTCTCCAATAATCCTCTAAATAATTAGAAAAAGCATTTATAAATTTATCCATTTGCAAACAGAAAATCTTACATGCATTATCAACACCAATAATAAGCAGAATCGCTTTCTTTAAATAAAAATATTTTACGTAAATCTAGACAATATTTCTTTTTTTCATTCAAGCATATTTATCCATTTTATGTTTTTATTTTTTTTAAACTCTGCTGAATCTCTAAAATGTGCTATTCTCTCCTTGATTCCTCATAAACTTTCAATTATTGCATTAGTTTTAAAATAATCAAGGCATCTTCAATCTTGTATTGTTCTTATAAAGAAAACATTAGATTTCTTCAACTCGTACATTCGTATATTCTTATTGGGCAAATCATTCATCTAATGCTTTTCAATTAATTGTTCTAATGCTCCATATATCTTGTGATACCCATATCTTGGATATATTCATTTATTATTCAGTAATAAATTAATAGAATGAGCATAAATGGTTTTCAAAATGATGATTATCATAATTTTGAACTAGAATTGCTACTATATTTGATCACTAGTAATAGTGCAATGTAATTTAATTCAGTTTTCAATGCAGTATAGACAATATCTGAAATAAATTGGATAGGAACCTAATCCCATTTTCAATAGAAAATAAGTTATTTAAATAAATAGCAGAATAAAAAGAAATGTTTCACTATTGTTTTTATATTTATTCTTTCATAAAAAGTAAGTTTATAATTGATTTTCTTCTTACTTCACTGTAAACGATGGATAATTATCTAACATCTACAAGTTTCCTCATCACTTTAGATCTGATCATTTAATTGTCAGAACTGATGAAGAGATTTGCAGATATTAAACTGATAATGACTTACATTATTACTATTAATTGTATCCTGTATACAATATTAATTTCTGACAAACTGTAACCTTTAATATATTTTTTGACCTTACGTTCTTATAATCAATGGAATACGTTGATAATTCAGTATATAACTTTTGATTAATTCGAGCATTATTCTGGTAAACTATAATAAACTTATTGACATCTTGAAATTGCAAATGCAATATTTTCAATTTACTCCCTGAATTCAATCAACTTTTGTTTCCTAACAATCGCCTTAGGGGGGAAAAACTTAACAAGTTTTAATTAAATTTCGTAATTTAATTAATCTTCACATAAATCTAAAGTTTTCGTAAGATCAGAAAAAAATATCATCCGGATTTCTCGGGGTTTCCAGATATACGAAGTCGGTCCGATGGCCGCGTGGTAAAGCTTTGGCTTACCACCCTGCAGGATCCGGGTTCAAATCCGGGTCCCACACCTCCAGTTTTTCAGGAGGGGTCCGGGCCCGGCCCGTTGAACCTCATCCTTCAACCATCCGGTTGACCCCATCACGGGTGTTGGCCAGCCTGTGATGGGCTCTACAAGTGGCCGCCGCCAGATACAGTATATCCCATGAGGATATGGCGGCGTAACCTAATTAACCTAACCAGATATACGATTAAGTTTTTTTTCAGTAAGAAACAATCATATCTTGTGATAATTCTCTTAAAAATTACTTTTTTAATATTTATAATTGAGTTTGATTTTAATTGAATTATATACAGCTATTGTATTGCTTGGGATTTGAATTTGCTCCTAAGAAAAATCAGATAATATTTTTTTTTCATCATATTTTTACATAAATGTATTATTAATCTAAAACAACTTTAATTGATAACAAGAATTATTTCCTTTTTACATAGAATCAGTTAATATACAGTATCATGTTAATTCATAAAAGAATTTCAACAATTATAAAAAATTATGGCTCAAAAATAATTTCTCATTCATTATTTGAAATATTATTTTTATCCTTATCACTTAGATATTAGGATTCTGATATATTTTTTATTTAAATCATTAATTTATTTTTATTTATTTGGAAAACAAAAGCATCATACTTATTATTAATTTTATTATGTAATATTAATGATAATAAATTAATTATTTTAATTTTAATTTTATGGACATTATGGACATTAAGGGACATTAACTATCAATGGACATTAACTATAATTGTAAATTATTCTCTCCATTTTTGTGAAATGTTAAAAAAAAAAAGATGAAAAACTTCTTTTCGCCTTTTCTCACTGTTTTTCTATGATTCTTACATAATGATTATTAACTTTTTATGTGATTTATGACGATTACTTACTTAAAAACTTCAACGTTCTACTCTTCTACTCGAGGAAATTAAAATAAATATTTACATACAATTCTTCATAGATATATGACTATTAGTTAACTTTTATGATAAATTAAATTCATAAATATTCTCAGTTATTAATTTGTTTATTAACCCCAACAAAATTTCTAATTAAACAGTAGAAACTCAAAAAATTAATTATTTTCATTTAGTTAATCATGATTTGGACATTATTTCACATTCATTCTCATTTTTAATAATCATACATTTAAATATCGTCTAGATAAAAATTTTGTTTAACATACAGGATGTTCAATATAAAAATGTTTTTCTGGCTTAATTTTTTATTTTATTTTTGCCTACTTTACAAAAGAAAGTGAAGTAAATGAGATCATCATACTTTTATCTGGCTGTTGTGTGTCTCCATTAATAAATTTTACACTGATTAGTGCGTTTTCATGAAAATTTGGTAGTAATGTTCTACAATTAAAGATAATCTCTAGGCTTCATAATTTAACCTTCTAGCTTCAGTCATTTAAAAATAACAAACATAAAACTTATGAGATATTCTCTTAATACATTATGAACTATTTATTATATTTTTATGAAATTTAACAGAATGTTCAAGTCGTTAAGGATGATCTCGAATTTTTATCAATGAAATCCTTAACCATTTGAAAATATGGATGTTCAAACTAAAAAGGTTTCTCCTTGATGTCTTTTGAACTATTTGATTGAATTTTATAAAATTTAGCAGTGTGAACAAGATATTAAATTCGAATTTATAGCAAGATTAATTAATCCTATATATTCATCCATTTAAAAGTGATAGAAGTTCAATTTTCTGAAGTAACTAAGAGAACTATAAAATTATAATACAATTAATTTAATTTCGTATCTGTAATCATTCCAAAATAGATAACACATTTGAAAAGTAAACAATTAGTTTCTTTTATATATATAGTTTGAATAAATTATTATGTTATTTAATAAAATTCTTCTTGTGTGCTTAAATAAGTACGCTCTTCAATTCCTACTAAAGATATTCATAAGTAACTTGCTATTTATGCTAATGTAAATTTAAATAAAAATTTACTAGAGTCATGTCACATTTATTTTAACACTTAACAGGATTTATCTTTCTTTTCGCTTTCTGTACAGTGTTATTCCAACTTTTGAGGTTTTTTCCTAATAATTTTTTGAACTATTCAATCGATTTTTATAAACTCATTAAGGACGTCAGGTCATTCAAGTCAAACTTGACATTAGTTAGATTAATTAATTAAAACGGTGGGTGGGCATAAATCTTTTTTCTTAACAATTATTGAACTAATTTTTATAACATTCAAGAAACAGGATATATTATTAAAGATGACCTTTTGTGATGCACATTTTAATTCCACATCTTTAATCATACCAAAATATTTTCGGAAAGTAGGCGTTTAATTCTTTCCAGAATAGTTTTTTTAAATAAAATTACATTAATTTTTTAGCATTTATATTTTTCACTTTTTCTACAATTTCCATGCATCAATTTTTAAATCTACCAGTTTAATTAATTTGTCGTCAAACGGATTTATGATTATTCATTTCCTCAAATAAAATATTTTAAGAGAAAATAAAGTAATAATTTACAAAACATAATATATTATAAAAGTTATTTAAGAATTTATTTTCTATTTTTAAATTTCCTAGCAAACTTCACAAATTTATAAATGGTTGTTATTAATATTTTATATGATAAATAATAAAACTGGCGTGGAATGTGAATTTCTAAATAACACATAATAAATTATCTTTTCATGCAAATCAAACGAATAGTATTGCCTATCTGAAAATGATAATGGAAGCGTGGGAGTTTTAACTGATACAAATCCGCATTATAACGCAACTCACATCTATCAATCTTTTATTGATTAGAAAATTATTCCATTTTACTCTTTCAGAAAGTTTATTATTAATAATTTGTTTATAATCCAACATCAATAATTTTCACATACTATATTGAATAAGAGATTAATAATAAATATAGTTTTGATGAAGTAACAATTGTAGCTTGATTAATATAGATTTTTTTTATTTTCAGTAGATTTAATTATTAAATTATTATTTATCTAGTAACAGAAATAAAGTGGGATTTATGAAATCACACTTTATTTCGGTTCTGTCTTGTTGTCTATGTGACTTCCACTAATAACATTTAATTAGTTTATTTTCGTAAAATTTGATATTGATGTATTACTGTTAAAGCCCCACCATTTAAAAATGGCGGGTATTAAACTTCTGAGATACTCTTCTAATATATCTTGAACTAAATATTGAATTTTTATGAAATTTGGCAAAAAGATGAAATCTTTGAAGATGATCTCGATTAAAAAATCAATTAATCCTTTTTTAAACTATTTAAAAATGGCGGATGTTTAAACTTCCAAGGTTTCCCCTTGATAGCTTTTGAACTGTTGGATTGATTTTTATAAAACAGAATGGTCAGATGCTATTAAAGTTTGAAAATGTATAAAATTTTTTCAATTCTGTAGATTCATCTTTTAAGAATCTTGTTCTTTAATAACTATGAGCTATTTAATAGATTTTTATGAAATTAAACATAGAATCTTTTGAAGATGATTTTAATGACATATATTTTAATCCCGCATCCTTAATCATTCTGTATGGAAACCAGTAGATTAATTCTATCCAGAATTGTTCGTTATATTTTACTTGAATTTTAAAATTTACATAATAATTCACTCAAAAATGGCCAAAAATAAATAAATAAGTTTTTATATTTTACGCCCATCTTATCCAGATGTCACTATATTAAAAATTCTATCTGTATTACTAAAATAATCTATGGAATGTTTTTTATTTTTTTTGAAAAGTGTATCATTTAATTAATTTATGATAAGAAAGTTTCAGTTTTATGAGTCTATAAATCACAAATTTCAAACTGAACTCGTTTTATTTTTACTGTACTGCGCTTTATTTGGATTTGGAAAATTCCAAGTCCAAATAATTTGTTAAAAAATTACATGATAATTATGTATATATATTAAATATTAAATTGAAAAAAATATTAATTTTAAATACTATATATGCTGAAAATATCCACCTTGATACGTATTTCATTGATTTTATTATATTTCTAACAATTTTCCTAAGAGCATTCTCATCAATCGCAGGAATACACCGCTCAATATTTTATTGCAATTCTTGAAGAGAGTATGAATTAATTTTGTATAGTTTGTCCCACAATAAAAATCTGGAGAGATCTAGCAGGCAATAAATTTGAATAAACAATGCAGTTATGATAAAATTCGCACAGCAAATTCATTATGAACTTTGCGAGTGTTGCAGTATCTCCATCTTGTTGCATTAGCAATTTCTTTCATTTATTTCACGTATTGCAATGAATAATATCATAATATCGTGACATTTTTAATAGTTGTTGTTTCCTATCATTTTTCTTCAGGAAATGGCACAACACTCCACTATTCCATAAACGTAAAAAGCTTTTCGAATAATTCATGACAGTTTTCATGGAATACATTCTAGTATTTTGAATGTTTGCATAATCATCTAATTTTAGAGATATTTTTTCAGATGGAACCAAGTTTCATCTGCAAAAATTTACATAAATTTAAAAATGCATGCATTACTTTTGGGTTGAGTGATAAATAGGTAACCATGTACAAGCTGATGCCAAAAGTATCAGTTAAATCAATAGAGTATATAAAGAAAAAGAGAAATTATTGTATAACTATGTAAAAGTAGACATTTTTATGTTAAAATTGTAGTTTTTTTATATCCGAAATTAAACATTCTCAAGTGAATAGAATATTTATGGGTTGGTTCAATATATGAGGCTAATATATTTGCACAAAGACAATTAACATTATAAATGTTTGATTCACATAACTGACATTTTTAAGTTTTATTTATATTAATATAAGCAATAAAATATTTTTTGTTGTTTTTCAGCTAATATAATATATGGTCTATTATAAATAAAATGTTTTATCTGTTACTTTGTTCCATGACAATTCAGTTTGCGTGTTTTGTTTTCTACAATTCTATATGGGATATACTGTATACGTGGAAAAGTTACAAACTCGTCCATATAAATAGCAGTTTAAAAAAATATATTAGTATTGTTTCTAATATTGTTTTCTATGTATTCAATAGATTACAACAATGTATCAACAATTTTAAAATATACATTAATCTGATTAATGAAAATACAGAATATTTCACAGTGGGTCTTACGTCGTGAAATATTTTTAGTGTATTCTTTGTACTGCATATGTACAAATATTTCTTCACTATTTGCTGTAGAACTACTGAATCACTAACAAAGTTGTTCTACGTTGTTTGTTGCTTAAATGTTTTTGTTGTTTTGTTAGTATGTTATTTTCTTAATCGTATAAATTTTAAGTTTTTAAATGTTCTTCAATAAATCGATATCATGAAAATCAAGTGTATTTTATTGAGAATATAATTTTTTCATAAAAATATATAAAGATCCCTGTACAAATCTTTGATATGTAGAATATTTTGGATCTATTGCAATTTAACATAATCAAAATTTACACATTAAATTCATTAATGATATTTTAATTGTTTATTGTATTTCTAAGAGTATTTATAGCAAGAAATTATATTTTTTAATCATTTAAAGAAATGATTAAAAAATTATATAAAATATGCTCTATCGAGATGAAAAACTTATTCTGGATTATTTTAAAATTATTTAATGCATATCATTATATAAATAAAAATTAAATAAATTTTTATAAAAATTTATTATGCAGACTTTTAAAAGAATTTTATTTCTTCATAAAAAATTGAACAAATAAAAGCTTCTAAACAGGAAAATTATATTTTTAATGTTTTAAAACTTGCATTACTTTTTAAACATACTATATTTAAATAATATACTCCATATAATAATCATGTATTTAAAAATTTATATAGAATATACTATATATGATGATGTTAAACGTTTGGCTGAAAAAAAATTTAACTTTTAAAAATGATTTAATAAATAATATCGAAATCATATTATTTGCTGCCATTACAAAACAAATAATATTTTTATATTCAGATATTTATTTATTTTTTATTTTTTAAACTTAATTTATTGCAAAAAAATCTCAAATTTTCTTAAAAATATTAAATTTCAAATTTATATCTTGGAAAAATTGTCCAATTTTTGTTAAGGATAATCATTACACGACAACGACAATGACAAGTATTTTCAACAAAGAAAATAAAATTTATGTTGCATTTAATATCTAGTTTCCAGACATTCTGTAATTTTTTCGTGTCATTTTTTAAAATTTATTTATGCTCCGACTATTTTATTTATTTATGTTAAGTATTGTATTTCCAATATATTTCATGCATTTCTTTATATGTTTGAGAATTATTATTATGTATAGCGAGAAAATAAATATCTAATGAATAGGAAAAAACATATCAATCTCACAAATGTTTTTCTTCTTTTCAATAGATTTTTAGAAATATGTTTTCGAATTTTTTACATTGCAGATTGTTCTCGGAAGCAAAGAGGATTCTCTTTTCAAGAAGAATGCGTGAAATTTTTCTATTGAAATAATAATTAACATTAAAAAGGACATGTTAGATAGAAAAGATGCTCCAGGGAAATTAATGTCTGTTCTACTTATCACTCTAGAGTAGTTTTAGAGTATTTTCCCCAAGTTATACTTTCTCTAACACAATATATAAGAAAGCTTTTCAAATAAACAAGAAATAATATTTGCATAAATTCAAACTACATTACTTTTGTACGAGAATAAAATTTACTAAATGCATGTGTATTAGTTTTAATTGAAGAAAACTTCTGCTATCGATTTTTTTTCATTTTTCTCGACGGATTTCTTTATGTGGAAAAAAAATTAATTAAATTGCTCGCTAATTTTTTAAATATTTAATGATTTGTGAATTATTACATTAATTATAACGATTATTAATTAATACGTTACAGATATTTTCTGTAATAATTAAATTATTTCGTAAATTGTTTTTTTAATATTAAACACCGACAGGTTTAAAAATATATTAAATTTTATTAAATATTTAAAAATTCTGTTTAATATCCTACAGATAAAAGAAAAACTTTAAGTTTGAATAATGTTTTCGTTATAATATATTAAGAATATTTGTTAAATGTTCGACATTTTTCTAAAATTCGTTCTAAATAAAAGAATAAAATGCATTTTAGCTTCTTAAAGGTTTTGTTGTTGTTAGAATGTTTAAGACAGAAAAAAAATTATATCATAGTTATTAAATTAAAAAAAAAAATTTTTTTTCATCTAGCACAGCAGTGTTCCGTAAATAATATGAAAAATCTTGGAAAAATATTTTCGAAAATATGATATCCAGAATTTTTGATGAATTTTCCTGATGAATCTAGATTCCTGACGAATTTTTAATTTTATTTTTTCTCCAACATCTTTAATTAAAAATCAAAAAATATGTTGTTGTAATTATATAAAAATAAAAATTATGTCAACGAAAAAATAAATGAATTTATATATATATATACGTCTAAGACCTTTTATATTAATTATATTTTATGATGAATGAGTTCTGATTAAATCCGAAATGCTTTTTAAGACGTTTAAATTGTTAAAACCAATAGATGCATTTTATAATTAACAAGAATAAAAAATTAACCTATATAATCTAAAAAAATCAGATAGATAAGTTAATTTATCTTATAAGTATATATCTGTCTAATGATTATGTTATCAAAGCTTCAAAATGATGAAATTTAGAAATTTGAAACTTTTGAGTGTTAAATTTATTCATTATTTTGTTTTTAACATTCGTTACTTCATTGCGTGACACTGTAACATACAAAGTCTTATTTGAGATTCACGTTCAGGCGATTTTTCCATATTGAATATTTCTTTCTTCAAAATGTCGCTCTGTACGCGCGTCACTCAATGTGTTAGCGTGGCGACACGCGCAATTTTAATTTTTTTTTTAATTCAAGTTTAATATTAAGTGATGTAAACTTTAAAATATCTGTAACTGTTCGATTGTAAAATTAAGAATTTTTAAATATTTCTTTTTACAACTTTAATCATCCATATTTGTTCTATTTTGCGTATTGTAACTTTTATATTTACATTCAAAAAAGATTGTAGTGATGATGTAATTTTATTTTAACAGAAAAATATTAGAATTTTAAAAATTTCGACGTGAGATGTTGAATATATTTACTTTTCTTTGCGTTGTTTAAATCAAATGTTCAAAATTTCAGGAGTAAGTAAAAAATAACGAAAAATCATAACGATGCATCCATCATATTTATTCGCATTTTATTAGTCATTTCATTACTAGTTATGTTTAAGTAGACATATATATAGATCCAGATCCAGATCAGGTAGAAAGGACTAGCAAGGCATTCATCCTGTTCTCTGGATCCAGAAAAGGCTCCAAATTTAGAGTTTTGTGTAAAAACATAATATGGAAGTGATCGAAAAACTGGTTGGCGCAAAATCTGTTTTCATTAATTTTATTCATATATTTTTATGACTTTTGGACTGAGATTTATAATTGGCCCGTATCTTATCTCACATCTCTCAGGGTCTACATAGATCTACATACCAGAACATTGCTGATTAATTCGAATTTAAGTTTATGCATTCCAGAAACTAAAAATTTACAAAATATTATTAGAATTTTTTAAACCAAAATAAAAAAAAATAAAGTTTACCAATAAAGAATGACAAAGTTTAAGAGCAAAATGAAACTACAATAGAAAAAAATAATATCTATCAATTTCATTAAAAAAAAGTTGAAATCTAACAAGCAAATGTTTATTATTTCGTCTCGTTTCAGATAAGTATCATTTAGTTAGAAGAAAAAAATGATTAAACATATTTTAATATACGAAGAAGAGTTATTTAGAAATAAATAGCAATGATATAACATATAAGTTTAAAAAAATCAAATTGCTAGTTACAAATATATGTGGCATCAGAGAAAGTTTATTTTATATTCATTATTTATCAAAATAAAACCTACTTTAATATTTTCTTGATATTTTACTAGTAAAGAATAAGGCAAGAAAATGCTCTTATTTTAGGTCTTATTTACAGAGAACTAAAGAGTTACTTGCAATGCATAAAAATCAAGTTAGGATTGTTACAGGGCTCCTTACAGGCACTGTCATCTTAGAAGGTATCTTCACTTAATTAGTATTGCTGATAGTCTAATTGTAGAAGATGTCAGTGAGACGAAACTCCTCTTCACATTTTGTGTGACTGTTTGGTCGTTTCAGCGCTAAAGTATGATCTTCTATGGTTGCATTTCAGCATCGAAAAATCTTTTTACAGTCTCATTGAATAAATTACTGTCTTTAGTGATTAAGACTGGATTTCTTATGAGATGATCCTGTTAGGAATGCACAATAGATCACTGATTGGTCACAATGCTAGGGCTGTTTAAAACTCGCCTTTCCTATAAGCATAGTCATTATACAATCATCTACTAGTACAAAAAATATAGTTGTGCATAATCAGATATCAGGTTGGGGAACATGATCTATATAAGAGAGTAGATCGCTGAATATCATCAATCTTTTTTACTATGTAAATATGTAAGTATTCAACCTTTTTTACTATTGTGAGGCCCGCGGCCCGCAGAGACATCGTAGTTCCTTTTGCAGTGGTTCCTACGTTTTGGTCAGCTGTTGGACAGTGTGAGGCCCGCGGCCCGCAGAGCCCGCAAAATAATGAATGAGCGGTTCTCAACAGGTGAATGGCCTATGAGCGGTATGTGTGGCGTCGATAAGGATGAGTAGGAGATGCTAGACACGGACGGACTCGGAGACAACGTTCGTATAAACAAACATCTTCCTTTATTAAGGAGAGAGATTTTACATTATTTCAACCGACAAAAATGCGTCGGAGGACAAATACCTCTGGGTTTACAGAAGTTCTCCATGTTGTGTGGTAGGACAGGCTTCTCGGCTGTTCTTTTGTCGATGAGGTATGGCTCTCCTCTCGGCGGCGATTCGGTTAATGGTCTACACAGGATGGATCCGCAGTGGACGGAACGGCTCCGGATCTCGGATGTTGAGATGGAAAGAGCAGAGAGGGATGGAGAGAATCTTTCGGCACTGGTGGCGATGTTGAATCACTAAGTCCGTGAACGTAGATCTATTAGTCTGCCACGGGAGTAATCAGAAGAACGTCCGTTCACCTCCACGTACAAAATCCGACTCGCCTTTCTATTTTTCCAATTCCC
>AYEL01090304.1:0-17220 GCA_000484575.1 Olivierus martensii | reverse complement strand
AGAATTATCGTCCGATTTAAACCCTTGAATTTTCTTAAAATTTTTCGTTTCCCCTTGATCGTTACAACGATAATTTACTCTTATCGTAGGAATAACATATGATGATTTTGTTTTTGGTTGTTCCTTAACAAATCTAATAGATGATTCGTGGACTGATTTGTCTTGTATTTGACGCGAATTCGTCCTTCCACGCTTTCGGCAGCCTGTTTTGCCTCGTAAATTTCGTTGTGGAGCTTCTCGAGATCGTACTCGTGTTCTCCCTTAAATGCTGTGGCGGCTGAGGTAGGCTCCCGTGTCGGATACTCCCTCGTATCTCGCCAAAGTTCTGAGGCGGTGCAAATCTCGACATAGGATTTTCCCAATAACTTTTGGAACTCGAATAGCGAGATTGATTATACGTGTTATGGGATGGATTCCTGTGTTGTTGTGGCTTGTGGAAGTCGATCTTTCTCACTCCCGATATGTTGTAAGAGCACTTTAGCGAAGGAGGTTCGTAACGCAATGTTTCCCGATTCCTAGGCCGCATTCTCTGTTGTGGGGGAGTAGATGAATGTGAGTTTGTCGCGTTTCTCACCATATACTCCAGTCTATCGAGTCAGTCCCAAATTTGTCTAATCGCCAATAGCAGTTCTTCCGTATTATTTTTATTTTGTTTGATTATGTCTAATTCATCTGTGGCGGCACATGCCTGAGATTTTGGCAGCTCGTTTACTCGCAAATTGGTCTGTAATTGCAATCTCGCCTGTACAGAGTTCGGCTCTAACTGAGTGAGTCTATCACTGATTTGTTGTATCGCAGCCTGCAAATCGGCGGTATTTTCCGACGCTCGCTCCACTGTATCCGTCTTGCTCGAGACTGGGTCAGTCTTACCTATCTTCCCTACATACGGTCACGGTTTACCAATTACCTGATCTATCATTTCCTCACGAGAGGCGACTAACAGTGCCTCTTCGAAGGTCTTTGGATCTTGAGACATAACGTTACGCCTAATTTTCTCGTTAATGCCATTGAGAAACTGCACCCTCAAACGTTCGTCCCTTTCTTTTTTTGACACCTCTCAATTACTTACTTTTCTTGACTGTTAGCAGCGTTAATATCTATAGCCGTTTCTGCAGCGACTGCAGTTGCACCGCAAAAGCTCGGACATCTTCTCCTCGCTGTTGCATGCATGTGTGAAATTGTTGGAGTCGGATTGTGTAAGGCGCTTTGACAAATCGTTGTAGCACGAGCGTTTTAAATGTTTTATAGTCTGTCACATCTTTAATTTTGAAATCGTGCCATGCGTATTCTCTGGCGATCCCTGAGAGTCTGCATTTAGCAATGCCTAATCGCTGTCGGTCCGTCCAGGATGCTAAGGTCGCGATTTCGTCTACTGCGCTAAAGAAGTCTGACACGCGTTGAGTTGATTCACCCGAAAATGCGGGTATCATGCCGGTAAAGGCAAATGATCCCATGGAAGGCGTCTCCGAACGAGATACCGTCGGGTCCTGCGTCTCGCTAGTCATCTCAAAGTCAATAGGATTTTCCTCCGCCACTTTTATCATTCTTAGGGCCCCTATTAATTACTTTTTAACCCTATTAATTACTTCTATCCCACTTTTGACACCAATGTGAGGCCCGCAGAGCCCGCAAGATTTAAAATAAGCGGATCTCAACAAGCGAATGGCCTATGAGCAGTATGTGTGGCATATGTAAGGATGAGTAGGAGATGCTAGACACAGACGGACTCGGAGACAACGTTCATTAAAACAAACATCTTCCTTTATTAAGGAGAAAGATTTAGTTACATTTAGCAATGCCGACAGTTTACGTCGGAGGACAAATACCTCTATAATTACACGATTTATTCCCTCACAGATCTGGCCAACAAGTCTCCTCAGCCACTCGTCCATCTGGGTCTCGGTCTTCACTGGGCGGCAGATGAGGTAGGCTGTGAAGCTACGGGTCGAGGTCGGTGTCTAGATGATTGTCACTGGTAACGACGAAAGTCTCCCCTTTTCTTACTTTCCGTTTAGTGTCGGTGAGAATGTCCGATCACTGGGTCTATATGTTAACAGTTCTTATTCTTTCTTCTGAAGAGCAGTCTCAAAAACGTCTGTACACTTTGAAGTGAGGAATCTGACTCACTTTTTCTTTGTTAAAATCTCGGTCTCTCTTTGTGTAGAACAAATAAACATGTCCTCTTCCCCTTTTCCCGGGAGTTGACATCGTGACCTCTGTCACACTAACTCATACACCCTCTCGAACACTTGCACGATATCATAGTGCCCGCACAGTTCGAATTTGGGGTGTTTATTATTGTTGAGGGAGATAGTGGAGATTGGGATATTCGGTACCAGCCGGACAGAGGCCACTCTCACCCGATATCGACATTAAAATTGTCAAGATTGCTAAGTTACGATTGGGTGAGAAGTGACGTCCTCCAGCAGGCCCTAGCCCTTGGATCCCACAGATATAAGCCTGAAGACTGTGCTTATTTATAATATGATATGTATTTATAGTTCAACTACGGACTTATTTAAAATTTAAATAAAGGTATTTTTCAATATAAATCAACTCGAAAATACTTAAGTAATTGTTTAGCTCGTGTTTTATTATTATTATTATTATTATTATAGTACATCAATGTGGTATGGAGTATCTCCAGGTCAAAGTGCTATGACGGACATGAGTCAAGACAGCTACTTGTGATGTTTAATTGTGTGTTAACTAACTTTCTGTCAGTGCTGAGAAACATTGTGCTAAGTTAGAATTGTTTATATTTTGGAATATAATTACACAGTTTCTTAATCTGTGCAATTATATTCAAAATTAAGAAAAATATATGAATAAATTGAAAAATTTTAAATATTATATATAAATCTGAAACTATCTTTTATATTATTGTGTATGAAGTATATGCAAAATTTTTATATGAAACATCTAAGCTTTTGCTTATAGCATACAGATTTTTTTGATGAAAAGTCAAATCATTTATAAATGCTAAATCCTAAATATTAAAAATTTTTTTAACCAAATCAAATAAATATATAAGGAGCTATGCTTAGTTCTTTGCTTCCTATAATTTTATAATTTGCTTCTTATAAATAATAATTACCTTTGATGGAGATTTTTTTTTTTTTGGAAGCAAATTTTCAAGTTCTCCATTTTCTGCTAATTCTTTCAAAATATCTAATCCTCCTACTAGTTCTCCATTAACATATAATTGTGGATAAGTTGGCCAATTAGAATATGTTTTCAAACCTACATATAATTTTAGTAATTATAATATTATCAATTATATATTACAATACCATTAAAATTTTATATATGCTTACATCAATGTCACAAACCTTGTCTAATTTCTTCATCATTTAATATATCAAAAGTTTTATATTCTGCATTATATTTGTTTAATAATTCTATGGTTTGTCTGCTAAAACCTGATAAAAAAAATTAATTCAATGTCTTTAAAATTTATTTAAAGTTATATTTTCATTAGAAAATAATCACAGCATACCACATCTAGGTTCTTCAGGAGAGCCTTTCATAAACAACATACAAGGGGCTGCATTGATTAGTTTCTTCAATCTTTCATTTAAATCCTAAAAATTATTTATTATAAAATATTAAATCACTTATTCTAAATATGTAAATAATTATAAAATCTCATTAAATAACTATATTAAAAAGAGAGATTTTAGCAATTTCCGCAGAAAATTTTAAAAATTAATCAAGCAACTACTGTATATGAATTTAAATGTAAAGAATTTTTTGTTGAACTAATATATCAAAAATAAAAAACATTTTTTAATAACAATAATGTTTTATATTCACTGCTTCAATTATATGAAAATTTAATTATGATACTATCTGTACAACTTCAATGTTAATGGAACTATAGCTGTTTGAATCTTAAAAAAAGGCATGGAATTGATGTGAAACAAAAATATCAATAATCAGTTACTGACTTACATAAGTCTTTCTATATTATGTAGAGCTAAATTATATAACAATTCTCTGCCTTAAAAGAAAAATCTATTGATCAAAGCAGATAATTCAAAATGCGTGAAAATATGCTGCAATATTTCTTCCCTACTTTCATAATTTATCATATGTGCTTCTGTTTTATATGCTTATTAGGTTAATTTTAATTAACAAGCTAGGCCACAGCCCCGCCTGAAAAACTACAGGTGTGGGCTTGTAATTGCACCCAGATCCTCCAAGGATTATAAACAAATTCTTTATCAAAATGCGTGAAAATATGCTGCAATATTTCTTCCCTACTTTCATAATTTATCATATGTGCTCCTGTTTTATATGCTTATATAGAAATTATAAATATTTGTAATTATAAAAATTATTTATAATCTCCCATATTTTTATATTACTAAAAAATCAAAAATTACTAAAAAACTGCTTATCTTCTAATCACAAAGTTTAAATAAAAACAGCACATTTAGCAGTAAAGTATCATAGTCATTATTAAATAAAATGATTATACTTGAAAGTGGATTTTTATCCAAAAAAAGTTGTAATTGCTATATTTTTTATATTTTCACTGATTATTTGTATGTTTTGAATATAAAATATATTTAATTTTGTAAAACTGTTTATTTGCATTTATTTGAGGCAGAAGTTACTAATAAGAAAATTTAAATTCTTGACATAAGTATGAATAATTTACTTCTTATAAAAATTATGATTTTTCTATTTTTTTACAGATAAATCCTGCCCATCTGAATGGATGTATTATAATAAGTATTGTTATAAAGCATTTCATGAAAATGATCCATTACAATGGTATGTAGCAGAAAAGAAATGTGCTTTGAAAGAACCTGGAAGGAAAGGACATCTTGTTAGCATTGTTGATAAAAAAGAAAATGCTGTTGTACATTATTTTTTGATTAATAATTGGGATGCTAAAGATAAAACATTATATATAGGTAATTACAGATGAAATATGTAGAGATAATTATTTTTATTTGGCTGCCAGTTTATATGTACAGAAAGAAATATTTATATACTGATGAAACATGGGTTGATCTGAGATATTTTGTTGTATTCCAGATGAATCTAATATCACAAATTACTCTGAATTAAACAGAAATTTTTATTAAAATTTCTGTTTAATTCAAGAATAATTTCTAAATAAATTAATAAATTTCTAAATTTATTAATTAATTCACTAATAAACCATTTTTGAAGAGAAAGCAGAGTTGACATATCAAATTATTATTTCTTTTTATTAATCTAATAATAATAATAATAATATTGGATTCTTTTTTTAAATGATCAATGTTATTAAAATTAATTTTATATCAAAAAATATATATGCATATTATAGAAATTATAAATATTTGTAATTATAAAAATTATTTATAATCTCCCATATTTTTAATATTACTAAAAAATCAAAAATTACTAAAAAACTGCTTATCTTCTGATCACAAAGTTTAAATAAAAACAGCACATTTAGCAGTAAAGTATCATAACACGAACTTTAATTAAAACAAAAACGTTTTCAGTATTCTAGATATCATCATCAGTTGAAAGAATAAAGAACAGAAAGAACTACCATAGGTAGTTCTTTATGTAGAGGTATAGGTAGTTCTTTATTTTATGTAAAAGAACATAGAGTACAACATACCTACATAGAGTATAGGTAGTTCAACATAGAGTACAACATAGTAGAACATAGTAGAGTAGTACATAGAGAAACATACAACATAGAGTACAACATAGTAGAACATAGTAGAGTAGAACATAGAGTACAACATACCTACATAGAGTATAGGTAGTAACAACATACCTACATAGAGTATAGGTAGTTCTTTATTTTATGTAAAAGAACAGAAAGAACTACCATAGGTAGTTCTTTCTGTTCTTTTACATAAAATCATCATAAATATTTTCTAGTTATAAAAGTGAATTATTAATTAATTAAAGATTAAAATTATAAAATACATTTCTCTATATAATATAAAGTATAAATTAATTACTATATAATTATTTTTAATTTATTTTAATTGCAGGTTTAAATGATGAAGCAAGAGAAGGAATTTATAAATGGAGTGATGGGAATCCTATGATATTCACTGATTGGTAAAATTATTTAAAGATTAGCCTAAAATAATAAATCAAAAATTAAGGACAGCAAGAAAAGTTTTATGAAACTTGTCAGAATATAAACTATAAGTAGCAATATCATTATGAATTTAATTTTAATTTGTGAATCATATTTCTGAATTAACATCCTTGTTTTCAGCATTTTCATCCATTTTGAAATATATTTGTCTCCTCCTTTTGTTTATATATATAATCATCTTATGGAATATGTATCCACTAGAACACAAATTAATTTTTTGTCATCTCTTCGGCATTTGTATTGTCAATCAGGATATTTTTTTCCTTGTTTTGGTTTTGTTTACTGTAATTCTTTTTCTATCAATTAATATTATGTCTTACTATATGACATTTTTAATGTTATACACTTATGTTTTCTACTTTTGTCTTTTCTCTTATCCAAATATTGGTTTTATAGTCTCATCTGATGAATTTTAATAGGTATATTTCCATACTTCTTTTAATTTGTTACTAATTTTTGTTTCATTTTTAATTCTTCATGTTTATGTACAATCAATAATAATTCTTTGATATGTAATGCTGTGGTCAAAATAAATGTATCTTATGTATTTGATTGAAATATCTTAACTAATTAATTGTGAGATGAGTGTCAATTTAGATGTTATTTATTGATATCAATATCAGAGAACAAGATAGTATGATCAGTTATAATCATTTCATAGAAGCCATTTATTGTCAATCAAAATTTAAAAAATGATTTTTGCTAATTTTAATTAACTAGATTTGTAAATAAATTTTAGAGAATTTGGACATTTTGATTATTCACATAAAAATTTTCTTCTTATTTTATTAATTTTAACTACTAATTGTTCATATTAACTTCAATATTTTGCTGATATTTGTATCAGCAAAATATGGCATTTCCAAAATATCATAATAGTCTAATCTGTAAAAATAAATAAAGATTTAAACATATTTTGTTATTTTTAATTTATAAATAGAATAATTTGTTTTAGCCTAAAATTATAAACAATTAAAACTAGTTTTACCAAATTCTTTTATTTTAAACTGGTTTTGCTATAATTTTTAGTCTAAACAAATATTGCCTTAAAGTTTTATGCATAATTAATATTGCCTAAATGATATAATATTTATCAGGCAAAACTAATTTGGCTTAAAATTGGATTCTGTCTAACATATATATATTTTTTAATATTTTGTTGATACTCCATAGCTTGATATAATTTAGATTATGATTGGATTAAAATATCAGATAGATAAATTTTTAATTTAATAAACTTAATTTCTTATGTTGACCAATGACTGAATAAATTATATATGTATTTGTTTATTTTCTAGCAAACTATAAGAACTCTTCTGATATGCCATACACATATAAAAACATTAAAATTCCATTATGTCTACAGGATCAGATTAACATCTTGTTGGGCCTTAGAAAAAATCTTTTTTTAGACACTAAGTTACTTCATGCAAAATGGAAAAAATGATAGATTAATTTCATATTTTGATATTTATTACAAATTAATAATGAGAGAAAAGAATTGTCATTGTATTAATATTATAATAATTTCATTTTTTTAAATATAAAATTTCAAAGTTATATAAAAAGCTAATTTTTATCATAAAAAAAACTAAATTATATAAATTTATAATAGTATTTGTATCTATATTGTATATATTCTACTATTAATAATCATCAGTGACATTTTCATAATTTAGCTTGTTTAAAATTTCTTGTCAATATACAATACAGCTGATGAACTTTATTTTTGTTGTCCAATTGAATTTCTTAAATAATTTTTAATTCTTTCAAGAATTATAAGCAATCTTTCTTTAGGTGCATTGCTTAGTGAAATGATTACAAAAATGTGCAATAAAATTTCTGTATTGGGAAAATTTAAAACTATATTATGAATAATATAATTTGAACTTAAACTTAGGATCTTCATTAGACATGAATATCCTAAATTTTCATTTCTACTTACTTGTTAGAGGAAAAACTGCACAAGTTCTTCATCCAGTTTGTTTATATTATCCAAAATTTTTAACTGCTTATTCTAACTTATTCAATTATTACTAGGCAATTAGTAGGAATTAATATACTCAAAGCCAAATTACTTTATTAAATACAAAGTAGCGATTTTGGAATTCTTATATTCCCTCTTCAGATTTACATAACAAAAATAATTCTTGAAATCAATTAAAGCACTAAACATAGGAGATGAAAAAACAATTTATTTGGAAAACATTTTCAGCTATTTGATAGCCATCATCAGTAATTGTTTTTTCATCTTCTACATTTAGTACTTTAATTGATTTCAAGTATAGTAATAGTAGGATGAATTATTATACATATAAAAATAATTCTGTTTCAATTCAATAACATTTAAATTTAAATATTAACAAATTGGAACAGAATTATTTTTATTGTATAAAGTTTAGGAATATAAGAATTCCAAAAGCACTACTTTGTATTTAATAAAGTAATTAAATTTTTTATACTAATATCATTTTTATAACATTTTTTTAATTCAATTGTATATTCCCAAATACTGCTTGATACACTATTAAAATCTAAAGAAAATATCTTAAGTTGTTTATAGCAATTACAAAATTTTTAATTTCTGTATAACAGTTTTATTATATAATATAGAAAAAGTTAACGTTAAATAATTGATTAGATATATATTGTCATTTTATTTTGATCTTCTTCAAAAAATCATTTTCTTTTTCTGTGTTGAGTTTCTATATCTGAATTAATTCTATATCTGAGGTATTTCAAATATGTTCAGTCCTTTATCTTCAGTTCCCCAAATTTATTTTTTAAATCTTGAAAGTATTCAAACAAAATTTCAAGCATATTTATTAGAAAGTTTGTTAAGAATAGTAAATGAATACTGGGAACACTATATCATTTAAAATAAATAGAAAGCCAGCTTAATATATAAATGATTGTAATTGTTCTCTTTATTTTCATATGAGAGGAGCCCAAAAATTCTTATCATCATCATGACATGAATATGCTAAGGATCTGAAATTTGGTCCTCCAAATCTTCTTTATCTAGCCACCTCCTAGAGTCATACATTTCTCACATCTGTGGAATAGTTGTTTAATTCTATCTTTGTAAATATCATCAAATTTGGAGGCAGTTCTCCAAGCAGCAGTGGTCTCCTCATCATCAAAGAAACTTTTTCTCTGTAAATGATTTTTCATATTTCAAAACAGGAAGGAAGAAGTCTGAAGGTACCAGATCAGAAGAATATGGGGGATTGGGTAATGTTTCATTGCTATATTTGTGCAGAAAAGTGATTGTTTCTGCAGCTCAGTGTGCAAATGCATCATCAGTTAGCAGCAACATGTCTTTTGATGCAAACCATATCTTTTTTCCTTGATACTCTCCAGTAACTTTTGAAGCAAGTTCCTGTAATATGCTCCTATTATTATGACTCTTTTTGTAAGTATTCTGTCAATATGGCACCAATGCTGTCCCAAAACACAAACATGATCTTGCTGGACAGTCGTTTTTTGGATTATCCTGTAGGTTGGTGTGACTACATTTGAATTCCCATTTCTATCATTTCACAGTCTCATATATATGGAAATTCCTTGCCATACACAATTGACATCTCTTAGTGGATTGTTTGTATAGTTTTCACTTGAAGGAACTATATCATACTTCAATATTCATTTTTGTCCAGCATGATACTCTCTTCTACTATCATGCTTCTAACTCAAGTTAAACAAAATCTATCTAAACAAAAAAGGCATGCATATTAGTTAAGACAGTAATCTATCATTTTTTACAATTACAGATCTATAGTAAACATACAACATAGTGAGGGTAATAACTTTTTGGTCTCCCCTTGTATTTCATTGCTTGTGTTTTATAATAAATACTAGCATACCCGTGCCCGGCGTTGCTTGGGCAATTCATGGTGTGTTACTTAAGTTTCTCTTTCTCTTAAATTATAACTTTTTAGATGATCGTCAGGATTTTCTTCAAGGTATTCTGAAAATCTTTCCTGTACAGATACGCTTGCATTATAACCGAACATACGCTCTCAGGCATTTCAGATTTATAATATACTAGCATACCGTGCCCAGCGTTGCTCGGGCAGTTCATGGTGTAGTACTTAAGTCATCTTTCTCTTAAATTATAACCTTTTAGATGACCTTCAGGATTTTCTTCAATGTTTTCTGAAAATCTTTCCCGTATAGATACGTTTTCTATTTGAAATATGTGTCTTTTCGAATGTTCACTTCTTTATCTTTCTTTCTCTATTAGAATTCTGTCGATTTGCTCGATCTTCTAATGTTTCATTTTCCCGAATTAAACGCATTCGTTTAGCACCGGGAGTTAATTCATCTAAAGTGTTTTTCTTTTTCGTAGCATTATTAAATTTATACAACTGTACTATATACAAAAACGTTATATCAAAACATGTGAAACAACAGTTATAATCTCAAACCAAGAACATCAAGAAAGTTCGATCTTCCAATGTTTCATTTTCCCGAGTTAAACGCATTCGTTTACACCAGGAGTTAATTCACCTAGAGTTCTTTTTATTCGTGGCATTATGAAATTTATACAACTATACAATATACAAAAACGTTATATCAAAACATGTGAAACAACAGTTATAATCTTAAACCAAGAACATCAAGAAATACAGTGAATTAGTCTCAAATACAGATTCTTCTTCATAATAAAAACTTATAGTGAATAATTCTCAAATACAGATTCTTCTTCATAATAAAAACTTACATGAAAAAATAAAATAATCAGTGATCATTAATAAAAACTTACATGAAAAAATAAAATAATCAGTGATTGAAAAAAAGGTGATAGATTAAATAATAAATTAAATAATTAATCAGTAGTAGCATAAATAATTTGATAATTTTTATAAAATTCTGTTGTAAGTTAAATTGTTCTGTTGCTATGGCAATGACGGTTTTGACATGAAAAAATAAAATAATCAGTGATTGAAAAAAAGATGACAGATTAAATAATAAATCATAAATAGCAGCATAAATAATTTGATAATATTTATAAAATTCTCTTGTTGTAAGTCAAATGGTTGCGACGCTATGGCAATGACGGTTTCGTTTCTCTACACGTGGTAATGATAGTAACAATCTTAAGGGGCATTAAGAAATAACAGTTATAGTCTCGAACTAAGAGCATCGAAAAATATGTGAATTAATCTCAAATGCAGATTTTTCTACATAATAGTGAAAATCATGAAATAAAATAATCATTAATTGAAAAACGGTAATAGATTAAATAATAAATCAGTAGCAGCAAAAATAATTCAATAATTTTTATAAAATTGTATTATTGAAGTCAAATTGTTGCGTTGCTTATGGCAACGACAGTTCGTTTCTCCATACGTGGTAATGATAGTGACAATCTTAGGCTGAATTTCCAAATGGCCCTTATCTTGCCTTATATTTGAACATTCATGCACAGTATATATGTATGTATATATACAGATTAGATATATTTCTAATAGATCATGGCTGCGAATAACACGTAGTCATTAAGCCTAACCAAAGTTTAACATAAGTACCACATGGTCACTAAGTCTAATCAAAGTTTAACTTAAGTATATTAGGCTAAATAAAGTAATGCTATAATCAATAAAAAATTAGAGAAAGATTTAAAAAAAAAAACTATAATGTAAGCTATAATCAATAGAAAATTAGAAAAATATTTAAAAAAAATACCTTTATTAGGCTAAATAAAGTAATGTAAGCATTAATCGATGGAAAATTAGAGAAAGATTTTAAAAACCTTTTAAGTGAAACTTAAGTTCAATAATTTAACGAAATAATATACAGCACAATACTCGATATCCGCCATTAAAAGCAGTCTCATTGAATTATAATGGTCACGTGCAAGAATCACATGTCTATTATGTTCCAATGAGACTGGCCAGTTACTAAGCAAACTACCAAGCAATACAAAACTTTGAGGAAAGAACGACATGATGTTACAAACCTATAATTAACATGACAACATTATGATATAATTCAACTGAGGAAAACTTTATATATTTTATATAAAAAGAGCAGTATATGTTTTACCTATTTTTCCTAAATTTTTAATCTCATAAATTGATAAAATTTCTATTGAATTCATCGCATGATTTTCAGATTAAATTTTATTTAGTGCTTGGCTATTTTAACTGGTATCAATTTATAGTCGTTACATAATTAATTTCTTTAAATATTGTCGACTGTAATCTGATATTCAGATAATCTTACCTTGACATATTATTTTTTTTTTCATAAAAAATTGCGGATAGTTTAGTATTTTTCGTATTACAGAAAAGTCAAATTTTATTATGAAATTAAAGATAAAATCTGTTTTGCAGTTAGAAGATCATAACTGTCTTGTTTTATTTAGAATATTGAGTAAAAGTATATTACTAACGAAAGTAAAAGAAATATAAAAAAAAGTTTCTTCCAATGAAAAGAACACTTTCCTAGACACGACTGCTGCTACTTCCTTATATTGTACAGTAGTATATTGTATTTTTGCGTAGAGTAGTTTGATTTCATTATTTGAATTGCTACAAAACAAAAATAGTTATTATAATACGGTATTACTAAATAAGCATATAACCCAGTTAGTTTCGACGAGCATTGTCATGGCACCTCATAATAATGTTAACTATTTTTCAAGTTTTCTCGATAGTTATTAACTATCGATATATATATATAGTATGAATAGCCATGTGAAATCATTTCCTGTCAACTATTGAACATTCCAAACTATTCCTTCTGAGCATCTTATATTCTATAAGAGATTTTAAATATTCTATTTATATTGTATATCTGTGGAATTTTCCAACGGTTGTGTATCAATGGTTGAGTGATACTTACGTACGAAACACGTAAGTTTTACTCAACCATTGATACATAACCATTGGAAAATTCCACAGAATAGAAAACTTATGTATATAAATAAATAAATATGTATATATATATGTAAGTATATACACGTAAGTTTTATAATTCTGTTCTTCGTAAATGTTATTGACCCAGCGAGTAAGTTTTTTGAAAAACGGTCATCAGTGTCACGACCTTGCCGTGGTTGTTACTCACGAAAAACTTGATACTTATTTCCCTAATTACCGGTTTTGTCTGTTCCCATTCCTCATAAAATTACGCAAGCATTAGAAAATTCCACGGATATAAAATATAAATAGAAAATTAAAAATCTGTTATAGAATATCAGATGCCCAGAAGGAATAGTCAGACAATTTTCAATCTTGACAGGAAATGATTTACTTACTATTCATAGAGAAAAAGATAAAATGAATTAATTAGCACTTGTTTAGCAAACAGGAAAAAGTCAAAGTGGGTGAATGATAGAAATAAAGGAATAAATAATTTTATTAATCTACTCTCAAAAGAAAGTAAGGCTTATAAAGTCGTTATAAGGATATTAGTATATCATCCACTAATAATTTTGAATTAAATGTCTTGAAATTCGTAGGTCTCCTTGCTATTAACGATAATTATGTCAAAGCAATATAAAGCGGTTTCCTTAATCTTACTTTTGGAAATGGTGGGCATGGAAACTTCTGACATACTGTCTTAATATATTTAAAAGTATTTAATAAATTTTATGAAATTATAAAGCCCTAAATACTATCCTTGGAGATGCATCAATTAATCCTTCAGCTTCATTCGTTTAAAAATGGCTGAAGTTCAAATTGATTGCTCATTTTTGATCGTATTCAGAAAGAAACGTAATATAAAAGTATCTATATTATCTTTCTTTATAAAAAGATATAAAAGTTATACTTTTCATCATATATGAATATTTATTTCGGAAGAAAGGTTTGCTGTTATTATAATATAAAAGTATTTGTATAATTTTCCACGCTACCATTAAGGAATAAAAAATTCAAATAAAAACGTTCAATAGCTTTAAACTTATCTCTAAAGAAATTAATTAATTTAAAACTATCTACTATTAAATTTATGTTTGTTTTTTTGTATTAAAATATCTTGCCATCGAAACAATAATGAGCTTTATTTTTTTATTTTTTATTTTTATAAATATATAGCAGCATCAAATACTTTTATACATAAATAAATTATTAAGTTTTCGAAGACATTGCAATAATCCTTCTATTTAAATTTTTGTCGGAAGCTATTTATTCAGTAGAACAAGTCAAAGAGTTTATTATTCATATTAAATTATCTATTTTTAATAAAAAATTAAAATAATGTTGGAAGACTCAACTATCTACGCTTGTGAATAATTTTTTCTTTAATTTTTTAAGAACATAACTGAAGTTTCGTGTTCTGCAAAAAAAAAAGGTGAATAACATTCTATTAATAAAAGCATTATTAATTCAACCACTGTTTCCTTATCGAAATGATACTTACTGTGAATAATAAAACCTTTGTTTTAAGTGATAAATAATTAAGCTTTAGAGTTTTTGAACTAATCTTAATGGAATTTTTTAATGAGATATATGTTCATTAATTACACTTCAATGATTTGCTTTTCAAAGAAATTTCTTTTATTAATTGTCGTCTATACAATGTCTGGAAAAAATACAAGAATTAGCCAATTACCAACTTTGTTTTTAATACGGTAATCATTATTTAAATCTGATTTAAATCCAGATTTATTTATTATTATTTCATCACTTTGTTATATTAAAAATTATATGCTTACGGTGGCCAAACTCTTTAATACAGGGGTGGGCAAAAAGCGGCCCGCGGGCCGGATCCGGCCCTCGGAGACATCTTACACGGCCCGCCGCATAAATTAGATCACATTACAATTTCAAGGACCACATTTGTAAAATATCACATTACAATTTCAAGGACCACATTTGTACAATTCTACTCAAAAAGAAAAATAAAATAGTGGATACTTTGTAGAATAAAACGATGAATACTCTTGCTACTGAACACGTACACTACCGAGTTATTCGAAATTTTGATTTAATTAACTATGAACATAGTAAATTTCTCCATTCACATTAAGTTGTAAATTTTCTTTTTTACAAAATTAATTATGTAGATACCTAATATTTTGTAACATTCTGATGTAATAGGTTGTTAGCAATCAATCATTTTGATAAAATACAGTAGTTATGTTTTAAAGAAAATTATCAGAATTTATTAATTCGTAGGACGAATTATTTTCTAATGTTTGATGAAAAAAAATAGTTTCTACGGATGCTTTTGAACTCTTTGCAAACAAACAAAAACTAAAAACTAACACAAGAAAGTATATTTTAAAAATAATATTGATCCACGAATATATTTTTTGTGTAAGTATAACAAAAGTGGAATATACACGATAGCGAGATTGACAAGAACGTGTGCAGATAAATTCGCGCAATCATTATTCTTGTTCTGTGTAATGATGTGCAAGAATCAAACTTGCTTCAACGAGAATAGTCATTTTATATCAAAGTAGTTTTCATTAATTAAATAGAGTATAGCTAATGTTATCATCAATAATTTCATTACATAATTACATAATAATAATTAAAATAATTACATAATTACGGCGCCGTAAGGTTAAATTCGCCCTTAGGTACTTTTCAATTTTTATACAGCCCGCTTCATTCTGAAGACTGTTTATCCGGTCCGCAGTAGAAAATAATTGCCCACCCCTGCTTTAGTACCTTCAATGTGGCTCCATACTATGAAAGTCAATAGTTAATATGAAGCAAATACCTACTTAATTAAAAAGTTTCTCGTGTTATAAGTGTACACGTGCACTCAGGCATTTCAGATTTATAATATGTATAGATTGCTTACAATAAAACCGGGTCATTAAAATTAATAGGCCCTAGACATTTGCTGTATTTATCTATGATATAATTTAGAAATAAATATATATTTTAATTTGCATAAATTAAACTAATATCATTCAATAATTTTCTCTAAGGTCTCCAGCTGGTAGAGGTCTACCTACTCAACCAGATGGTGGTGCCTATCAAGATTGTACAATGTTACGTATGGACAGTATACATTCAACTGCTCTTTGGCATGATATACCATGTTCTTTAAGAAAATTACAATATCCAACATCAGATGAGTATGAATCAAATGAAGAAATTAATAATCATCAAAAATACATTGAGCGAGAACCTTTACCATCAGTAAAAAGTTATATATGCAAAATTCAAAGTACTGAATTAAGAGGTATACATTTTAAACTTTTAATTAGGAAAAATATTAGTAAATATATAATGCTATGTGTTTAAATTTTAGATTCTACTTCAAAAATAAAACATTTATATGAAGTAAATACACAGCCAATATATCTCACTGTTCTGAAAGAAAAATACTTTATTTGTAGAAACAAAGAAGTTATTTCAAATTTATTTACGTGTGATGGAGCTGAAGACTGCAGAGATGGAAGTGATGAAGAAGATTGTGGTTAATATTTTGTTTAAATATATTATTTTTTATTATAAAATTAATATTAAATAATTTTATTCCTTTTAAAAATGATTGAAAATTTTATTACTTTTGATCAGCTATTCAGATTTATCTTCTGTGAAAAAAGAAATTAAAATTGTAATAATTTTAGATTTGATACATGTGAAGCACTCTCCTTGAGAAATGCTGATGTATTAAAAATTATCAATAAAATTAATTGATCATAACAAGAAGACAGAATAAAGTGTATACATTATGTGCCTAATTATAATTTATGCCAAATAATCTTTAAGAAAAAGTAAAAAAAGACGGATTTAATTGAGATAAATGACTTCTAGAAATAATACAAATGTTTGAAGGAAAATATTTTCTTCAAATCATTCTGAAGAATATCTTTATATGTTTGACGAAAAATAAATTTGTTCAGTATATATTACCAATATTGACATATAGTCGCGAAACGTTCTCTTTTTACAAAGCGATCCTCTTGCTAAAACTGCTCGGAGAAAAAAAAAGCTTTGAATTTTAGAGATAATATATATCTGAAAGATAGTATTGTAACAAATACCCATCAAAAACATCTCATATGTAAAAAAATAAGCCAAGTACAGTATTACCGAAACAGGATATTTGTGAAAATTTAGATCGGTTATTTTGGTTGTTGTTGTTATTATTATTTTCTTAAATCGTCAAACAAGTAG